>OY747715.1:50545238-50757738 GCA_963556495.2 Valencia hispanica | reverse complement strand
TTAAAATCTTCAGAAGGGCCGTCTCTGTGCTGTGGTTCACCCTGAAACCAGACTGAAATTTCTCCAGGACATTGTGCTCATTAATAAAATCATTAAGTTGAATTAACACAAGCTTTTCTAAAACCTTGCTTAAAAATGGTAAGTTAGATACTGGTCTAAAATTATTAAAATCCTTAAAATCTAAATTGCTCTTCTTCAGCAGGGGCTTCACTTCCGCCCCTTTAAAGGCAGCAGGAAAGACCCCCGTCTGAAGGGAGCAATTCATAATGGTTAAAATTTCATCCCTAAAAGATTCATAAAATGGCTTAAAAAATGAAGTGGGAATCAGGTCCAAAACACATGTGGTGGGCCTCACTGAGGAGAAAACTTTATCAAGAGTCCCAGCTTCTACCAGGACAAAACTGTCCAGCGTTTCCTCTGGTAGAGACACACATTCAGATTTGTCTAAAACCATGTTACACTGAGAAGATAAAATCTTACATCTGATGGTGTCTACCTTCCCTCTGAATTGGTCTGCGAACTCCTCATAAAGATTGTTTGAGGGGGTTTTCTGAAATGCATTAGTAGTACAGTTAAAATTTTTATCAATAGTGGAAAAAAGAATTTTAGGATGATTTTTATTGTCTGATATGATTTTTGCAAAGTAAGCATTTCTTGAATTTCTTACAGCATTATTATAGGATTTGAGAAGTTCTGTGTATAATTGATGGTTTATCGTGGTTTTATTTTTTCTCCATTTTCTCTCTGCCGGCCTGCAGTCCCTCTTTAGTTTTTTAAGATTGTTATTTCTCCATGGCGCTGCAAGTTTTGAATGTGAGCGTATCTATATGTAGATTAAAATCACCAGCTAAAATTATTTGTTCATGAGAGTTGTGCAAAATTGATAAAAACTCTAAAAATTCTTGAATAAAAAGTGCACTCATTTTAGGAGGCCTATAAACTGCTACACATAAAATCTGAGGAGTGCTAAAAAAAGACGCAGTATATTCAAAAGTGGTGAAATTATCAAGTAAAACAGGTTTTGACGGAAAGGGTTAATGAACTTGTAAAAGCAGTTCCACCTCCCCTCTGGCTACTCCTGGTTAAATAAGATAAGTTAAAATTAGGTGGGGAGGCCTCTGTAAGAACAGCAGGAGCATCTGCACTCAGCCATGTTTCCGTTAAAAATAAACATTGAAGTTTATAGTCTAAAATTAAATCATTTATTATAAAGTTTTATTCAGCAGAGAGCGGACATTTAAAAGTGCCATATTAATAGTAGTTGGAGATGAAGTGACTGTGTGATTTACTGGAGGTGGGATTTTTAGCAACTGTTTAAGATTATTTGGGTTGCATTTGTTCACTTTATGATTATTTGTTCTCTCTCTGCTGATAATTACAGGAATGAAAGAAGTGGGGCAAGGTCCAAGTTCAATATGTGAGTTACTGTTAAAATCAGGACTGAGTTTATAGGAGCAGGGACAAGCTGGACATCAGGATGTGGTTGAGGGGGCAGAGAGGGCAGGAGCAGCTGGAGCCAGTGTGGTGGACAGGGGTGGACGAGGGTATGCCAGGCTTAATGCCAGCATACATGTGCCTTGTCTGTTTAGATGTAGTCCGTCCGCCCCAAACAATTGACTCCTGCCCCAGAAAATGTAAAAATTGTCTATCAAACCAATGTTATGCATCGCGGTCGCAGTGGAAAGCCAGGTGTTCAGGGAGAGCAGCCTGCTGAAACGGCCTATTCATTTGAAAAAAAAAAAAAAAGAAAAAAAAAGAGAAAGAAACGGCCTATTCCTCTGCTGATGGTGGGAGTGGGGCCAGAGATAAAAACAGATGGGCGTTTGTCTTTTAAAAGATTAAACAAATGAATAAAATCCCGCTTTAGGAGCTTGGACTGCTGTTTGCGAATGTCGTTGGTGCCAGCATGAATTATAACTTTACTCACAGTTGGGTGGCTTCGGATGTAGTCCAGGATCTGTTCAGAAATGTCATTTACCGGAGCCCCAGGAAAACAAAGAGTAATGGCTCCTCTCCTCCTAATTTGCCGGATTATTGAGTCTCCAATGATGAGCGTGGTGGGTGACTGGTCTGAAAGCTGATGGTGAGCAGAGGATCCCTCGCTGTCCAGGACCTGATGGATCTTAGGCAGCTTGGCTTCCCCAGGACTGCAGCGATGTTTAGTGGTCGCCGAGGGCTCGTTCCGTGGATTCGGGGTGTAATGGAGCACTCCTCGGTGGATCCCGGCCGTAGTCCTGGGTTTGGCGCGACATGGGTGGCTACCGGAATCCGACTGCTGGGAGGGGATGGGCGGCGGTCCTACGGAAATGCTGGGCTTCGGTGCGGTCGGAGGGACGGCCAGAGGAAGAAAGTCATGCTCCAGGGCACCGAAACAGTTAGACAGCGGAAGGCCGGGACAGGGAGAACGGTGGCGGCTGCTCCGGGCGCCCCCACCGCGGCCAGGCCCGACCGTCGACCATGCACCCTGGGGCACCGGAGTGGAGCTAATGGGGGCTTTTGGTTTAGCCCCCAGCTGGAACAAGCTCCTCCTCTGCCATAGTTGTTATACCGCCGCCAGCGTTCGTCAGTCCGAGTCCGCCTGGAGACCCAGCGATGGATTCCCCCTCCACAGCTTCACCGGGCTGGCAGGGAATTGTGGCGGCCAGCTGGGCACTGGTGGCGGCAGCGAACAGGATGTCCACGTCGCGCTCGTGGTCCTGGATTAGGTGGAGAGTAGAGATCCTCTGCTCCAATTCCATGATTTTCTTGGTTAGTTTGACGCAGACTTCACACGCGGAGCTACATGTGAGTGGAGCCATGATAGAGTCTGATTAAAAACGATAAAAAGAAATAAGTCGCTAAAACTAAGTGGTAATAAAAACGGTTAAAACTAGTCATAAAAAAAAAGGATTAAATACCAGTTAAAACCGTGTTAATTAGGGAGCCGGAGTTGGCAGCTTTCTCATGTTTCTCGTTTGAGATATGTATATATATATATATATATATATTCAAATTCAAAATTACTTTATTAATCCCAAAGGGAAATTAAATGTTGTTGTAACTCATTATGCAAGTTCCTTCAAAGATTTGTTGTAGATGCTGATGGCTGTGGGTAGGGATGATCTGCTGTAGCAGTCTGCAGATCTGAAGAAGCCTCTGACTGAAGACGCTCTGTAGTTGTATGACAGTCTGATGTAGAGGATGTTCTGGATCCATGGCGTCTTCTTTTCAACTCATCAGGGTTTTGTGGCTGTAGTTGAGGTATAATTTGAGCTTTTGTGATGTTAATCAGCTGCTGCCAGTTGTAAACCCCCTTGTTACCATGGTTATGCATCATAACAAATGTCCAAAAATAAAAAGTATCAGCAAAAATCCTTCCACCTGCACAGCATTTAAAACCAGAGAGAACAGTTGTCCACAAAAACAATGTTTCTACCAGAAATGGAAGAATTAAATTTTTAAAAAAGAAAAAAATATGAACCAAAGTAACAGAGCTACTCCAACCTGCTGCCACCTTGAGCGGCGCAATTCCAGAATAATGTATATATATTAGTATATACATATATAATTGTATATATATAGTATATACAATTATATATAGAACTGTATATATATAGAATTGTAAAAAGAATTGGTCCAAGCACAGAACCCAGTGGTGCTCCAAAAGTAACCCTTGAGTGTGGAGATTTATCATTTACATGAACTAACTGGAATCTTACAGACAAATATGATTTAAACCAGGCTAGTGCTGTTCCTTTGATTCCTGCAACATGTTCAAGCCTTTCTAAGAGAATATTATGATCGACTGTGTTTAAAAGCAGCACTGAGATCTAACAAAACCAGAAAAGACACAAGTCCATTATCTAAAACCTGAAGAAGGTCATTACTGTTTAGATGCACACAGACTTGATTAGCAACTATTTTCTCAAGGATTTTAGACCCTCACTTTCAGTGTCAACATGAATATTGAAGTCCCTTATCAGTTTTTAACACTAAATCAGATACAAAATCTGAGATCTGATCTATAAAAAGGAATACACAAACCGCAAACAAACTTGGTTTTAGTGCTTTGCATCTTGGATGAGGAAACCTAAGGTTTAGATGTTAGAAAAAACTGTAGCTATTAATTGCTCCAGGATTAATTAATAAATCTTAATGAAAATGGTTGTTACTCCTCCTTCTCGCTTAGTACTTGGAGGAATATGAAAATTTAATTAATTGGAAGTAGTTGATTCATTTATACTGACATAATCCTCTTGCTACAAACAGGTTTCTGTTAGACAAAACAAATCAATCTGATTATCACAAATCAAATCATTAACTAACAAAGTCTTTGAGGAGTGAGATCTTATGTTTAATAAACCACATTTAATTGTTTTATTTTTCTGTTCAGTCAAACTCATACTTATCTTTGAGATTTTCATGATTTACTGACATACTTGTTAGGATAACCTTTAATCCATTTGGTTTTGGCCGTGGGCAAGACACTGTCTCAATGGGGTAATGGGTGGGTAACAGTACCGAAGCTGGAGAGAGGTGGGTTAAAGTACGACTTCCTGGTCTGGACCCTGGGTTGTCAGTGTTTTGGATGACTAAGGGGCTGTTTACACGACAACGTTGCCGTTTTTCTTTGAATACGCGGGTGAAAACGCGCTGCGTTTACACGACAGGGCGCGCGATGGAAAACGATGTAGTACATATGCCCGGCCATTAGATGGCAGTCTGCCCCGTGTATGCAGTCTTCCAAGGTTTCCCCCTCACAACCCGGAAAAGAAACATTTCATGATACCCAACAATGGCTGTCTTCTTGTAGTTCTCCGCTCAAATAAAGGCATATTGATTATTTGACGCACGTACTTTATGCGACCAAATAACTTCAGAAGCTGCATCAGCAGTAACCGCATACCTGGATCCGCCATTGTTGTTGTTTTTCTGTAGAAAGGCGGAGTGTGCAAGTGCAACATGTCCGTAGGTGGCTGGCAGTGACGTCATCGTTTTCAAAAGTCTCCGGCTTGCGTTTACACGACAACGAATCCCTCAGCGTTTTCAGAACTCTCCACTCTGGAAGCCGTTTCCCAAAAGCTGCGTTTTCGCCCCCCCCGTTTTCCCGTTGTCGTGTAAACGAAAGGCCGAATCGGAGAGAAAAACCTCCGTTTTGGTTCTTCTTCTTCTTGTTCATTACCGGCAGGCTGGACGCCGCAAGGCGCATTGCTGCCTTCCACTGATCTTTTTCTTTTTTTTTTCTTCTTTTTTTTTCTTTTTTTTTTACATAACTCTCCGTTTTGCTGAAAAACGTTGTCGTGTAAACAGCCTCTAACAGGGCCGTGGCAAGAAGGCAGGCAAAGCAAGCAATTGCTTGGGGCTCCGAGCTGGCCTGGGGCCTTAAGACAACCACTGGTTAAGAATAAAATGCAACGACAAACTCTGTGAGCGCCCCTTTGATAGTTAAGGCAGTAAAGTGCAATGACACTGTTATCGGGATCCCCCTCAAGGGGGCCCCTCTCAGTCGTCGCTGACAGCAGCCAGCCAGGTTCGTGACCTCTGCTGCCAGCAAAATACAAAACCTCGGGAGTCATAATGAAGCGGAATTATCCATCAGGAAGAGAAAGAAGAAAAAGGAAGAGGAGTATAAGAAAAAACAAGATAGTGGTAAGTCATAAATTACACTGGATAAAATAGCTCTACTTGTCTTGTACAAATGGTGTAATTTCGCAGCAGGTAGGCTAGCAAAACATGTTTATGTTAGCTACCTGCCTGATGACCAATGCTGCTTGTAACAAACTAGAACAGTCAGTGCAACTTTTTTTTCCCGAACAGACGGAATACAGTTACATACTGTAATATGTTTATTAACGGGACACAGACGCAGATCTGTTCCATAATCCCTGTTTATCATATTTAATGACATGACATTGCTATGGCTTTGTAATAGGTCTTAATGAAAGTGGGATAGCTTCTCTGCTATACCAACTATTCCACCGTGATAATCTATTTACCAAATGGGGGTAGTAGGAAAACCACGCTATAAATTCCTCAAAGCAGACTGGAACATTAATGATAGTGTTTTATTCTCTCACTGTGTGAGAACTAACAAATGTTAATGTGAGTGTATGTATGTATTAGCGTTGCCAACCGTCCCGTAAAAAACAGAATCGTCTTGTGTTCAGAGAAAATATTATGCGTTCCATATTGAGGTGAAAAGGAAAGCGGTTTGTCCTGTACTTCAACTACAATGAAAAGAAGACACAAAGGTGGAGTTATTCTGTGTCTTTAAGCTGTGAAGCTGCCTCATCTTCTCTCATTCTCTCCCCTCCCTCTCCTGTTGCTCCTTCAATCATGAAACCGATCAATGATCAGCTGATCGGCTTTTCTGTCGGAAGTCCAGTCTCTCTCTCTCGCTCTCTCTCGTTTATTTATCGCCCACTTTGCGCAGAAAGAGGAAACCAGCGGATGTCGCGCTAAACAAGAGCAGCACGTTTAATAACCTGTTAGAGTTAATTTAAAATGACTTTCTAGTTTTAGCTGATGTTTGCTGGAACCACAGCTGTAAAAGCTGCTGGTCATGATATCAGTTCTGATATGTGGTGAGATGGAAACATGAAGATGAAACCAGGAGATGTTCTTACTGAATCATCAGAGCTGAACAGGTGATGGAGAAGCAGGTTTACCTTTTAGGTGACATGAATGAGTTGAAGGGAAGTTATGAACTGTTTCTGAGAGACAAATCACACCAGGAACGTTTTCTACGTATCTGACAACTGGTAACTGTGCAGGGGCGGCTCTAGAAAAGTTTTGGGAGGGGGCCAGTAAGGGCATTGACAGGGAAAGGGGGAACAAATAAAAAACTTTCTTTCTTATTCTCATTTAAAATGTCTAGCTTTTAATAAAAAAATATCTGAATCTTACAACTGAAGTGGTCATCTGTTAAATGTATAGAAATCCATTATCTTATGTAGTAAATATTAAGTCTAATCTGTACCATAGTAAGATGTAGTATTTTTTCCTTTGGGAATGTACCATCTGTGCAGTCTGCAATTCTGTTGAAGAAAGATGTTAAATCTATTTAATTATTGTAGAAAAATAATACATTTCTGTGCATTTTTTTTTACATGTGCATTAAATTAAAGTCGATTATGTCAATTAAGAATCATGAGGCGGCAGGTGGGGGGGGGGGGGGGGGGGGGGCCTTATTTTATTTGCTGGGAGTTGGCAACCCTGGTGTGTGTGTGTGTATGTGTGTGTGCTTAAGTATGTTGGATTTAGTTATTGTGCACTTTTTGGTGGTGTTTTTTGTGTGCAAATGTTCTAATTTTTTGCAGAGAATATGCAACAGCAGTATTTTCACTATTTTATTTATATAAAGTATGGGTGAATTTAAACTGTATGGCTATGCTGTGGTTCCTGTAGGCTTGCGTGGGGGGCCTCCATGACCATTTTGCTTGGGGCCCCTAAATTCATTGAAACGGCCCTGAGGACTAATAAATTTCAATTAAATTAAATTCAATTTATATAGCGCCAATTCACAACAGATGTCATCTCAAGGCACTTAACAAGAAGTCGTTTCAATACATTTTTACAAACATTCCAATCAGTTAAAAAGTTTCCCAGCAGATTGCGTCAGTCATTGGCGTGAGGTTGGGCCCCGTTGATGCAGACTTTCCAACCACAGCAATCCTTCAGCAATCCCTCATACTGAGCAAGCATGTAGCGA
This sequence comes from Valencia hispanica, assembly GCA_963556495.2. Classification (NCBI taxonomy): domain Eukaryota; kingdom Metazoa; phylum Chordata; class Actinopteri; order Cyprinodontiformes; family Valenciidae; genus Valencia; species Valencia hispanica. Next base: position 50,750,048 of record OY747715.1, on the reverse strand, counting down.
CGGTGGAGAGGAAAAACTCCCCTTTAACAGGAAGAAACCTCCAACAGAACCAGGCTCAGTAGGAACGGCCATCTGCCACGACCGTCTGGGGGTTTGAGAAGACAGAGCAGAGACACAGAAGGAACAGAAGATCTGATATAAGAGAACTTTCTATGTTACAGAAAGTATTAAGTTGATAACAGGACACAGTGGATGTTCAGTTACTGGGGGGATCATCCCAGTCGATGCCCCCCGTCCAACAGGGCATTGCAGCCAAGCAGGATACCAGACCAGGTATATCTTCTATGGAGAGAAAAACACAGAGAGAAAACAAAGTTAACAGTCGAAATAACAGAATGTACTGTAATACAACTGGAGAGTAGTAGGAGAGAAAAGTAGCAGAGTGAAGAAAATTGGTAAGTCTGTCCTCCAGCAGTCTAAGCCTATAGCAGCATAACTACAGAGCTAGCTCAGGATGACCTAAGCCACTTTAACTATAAGCTTTATCAAAAAGGAAAGTTTTAAGCCTGGCCTTAAAAGTAAACAGAGTGTCTGCCTCACGGACTAAAGCTGGGAGCTGGTTCCACAGGAGAGGAGCCTGATAACTAAAAGATCTGCCTCCCATTCTACTTTTAGAAATCCCAGGAATAACAAGTAAACCTGCAGTCTGAGAGCAAAGGGCTCTGTTAGGAACTGTGATGGACCGTGCAGTAAAGGACAATCAGGCACAGGTTTTTTGTTTTGTTTACAGGTTAAAGTTGGTTTTTATTTAACCCAAAAATCATCATTAAATCAATTTAACATAAAAAAGTTATTGGGCCCACAAAAGAAATCAAAGTAACAGAACCCCACTCAACCCGACAGCAAACGACACTAACTCAAACAAACTGACCTCTCTAACTGAGACAAAGGGGAAGCTTAAATAGTGGCTGATCAGTCCACACAGACACAAAAGGGGGTAGAACACACAAACCTCTAACTAACACTAATACAACAAAACCCATTTCCCCCCCCATGGTCCTGAACAGTGGTACGACCCAATCTGCAGGCCTTCAGAGAAGCTTGCTCCACCCACTTTCCACTTCCTCTTTCAGCCAAGGGACTGGAGCAGCTGCCTCTGAAGTAACTCAGAGAAAAACAAAGTTAAATCAATTCATATCCATAATATTGTAAACTAAAATGTGCGCACTATTTTAGAATACAGTGTTAAGCCATAAATTGTATAAACAAACTGTTTTCTACAAATTAAATCCTGTATTTAAAGAAAACAAAATTTGTATTATGGATACTGGATTTGAATACTGTGAAGTGTACATATTACCCTAATTGTGTGGGTTCAGTAGCAGCCATCACAGGAACATAAGGAACAATTAGATCTCTGATGTATGATGGAGCATGATTATTAAGGGCTTTGTATGTAAGAAGAAGGATCTTAAATTCTATTCTGGATTTAACAGGGAGCCAATGAAGGGAAGCTAATACAGGAGAAATGTGATCTCTCTTTTTAATATTCATCAGAACTCTTGCTGCTGCATTTTGGATCAACTGAAGGCTTTTAATGGCATTTTGTGGACTTCCTGATAGTAAAGAATTACAGTAGTCCAGCCTTGAGGTAACAAATGCATGGACTAGTTTCTCAGCATCACTCCTGGACAGGATGTTTCTAATTTTAGCAATATTCCGGAGGTGAAAGAAAGAAATCCTAGAAACCTGTTTAATATGGGATTTAAATGTCAAGTCTCGGTCAAAAATAACGCCGAGGTTCTTTACGTTATTACTGGGGGCCAATTTAATGCCATCCAGATGAAGTGATTGACTAATCAGTTTCTGTTTTAGAACTTCTGGTCCAAAGACAGCAACTTCTGTCTTGTCAGAATTTAAAAGCAAAAAGTTTAGGGTCATCCATGCTTTTATGTCTTCCAGACATGCCTGTAATCTACCTAACTGACTGGGTTCATCAGGATTTATGGATAAATATAGTTGTGTATCATCGGCATAGCTGTGGAAATTTATCCCATGCTGTCTAATGATTCTACCAATTGGGAGCATATATATGGTGAACAGAAATGGTCCAAGCACAGAACCCTGTGGAACTCCACAAGTAACCCTTGAGAGGGAAGAAGATTTATCATTTAGATGAACAAACTGGAATCTATCAGACAAATATTATTTAAACCAGCCTAGTGCTGTTCCTTTGATCCCTGCAACATGTTCAAGCCTTTCTAAGAGAATATTATGATCGACTGTGTCAAAAGCAGCACTGAGATCTAACAAAACCAGAACAGACACTAGTCCATTATCTGAGGCCATGAGAATATCATCAGTAACCTTCACCAGTGCTGTTTCAGTGCTATGATGAGCTCTAAAACCTGACTGAAACTCTTCAAACAGCTCGTTATTGTTTAAATGCTCACAGACTTGATTAGCAACAATTTTCTCAAGGACTTTGGATAAGAAAGGAAGGTTAGATATAGGTCTGTAATTCACTAAGTCATCTTGATCAAGGGAAGGTTTCTTGAGTAAAGGTTGAATTACAGCTATTTTAAATTCCTGTGGTACGTATCCGTTTACTAAGGATAGATTCATCATATCCAAAATGGGGCCAGGAACCAAATGGAACACTTCTTTAAATAATTTGGTTGGGATTGGGTCCAACATACAAGTTGAAGGTTTAGATGAGGCTAATATTTTTGATAATTCCGAAAGCTCGACTGAATTAAAACAGCCTAAGCACAAATGAGGTTCTACAGTTCTTTCCGATACTGCCTCATTTACTGAGGAAGAAGTAATCATGTTTGGGAGGATGCCAATGATTTTATTTTTAATAGAATTAATTTTATTTACAAAGAATCCCATAAAATCATCACTGCTAAGAGCTGGGGGAATAGTTGGCTCAACAGAGCTATGACTCTGTGTAAGTTTGGCAACTGTACTAAAAAGAAACCTAGGATTGTTTTTATCCGCCTCTATTAATGATGAAAAATATGCTGTTCTAGCTTGTCGAAATCTGACCAGATTCCTAGAAAGAAGAGCTGCTCCATCCAAAGTGGGATGGATGCCTTCTCTTCGGATCAGACGAGGTTTTCCCCAAAATGTTAACCAATTACCAATGTAGCCCACATCGTTTTCAGGACACCACCTGGACAACCAGTAGTTGAATGACAGCATGTGGTTAAACATGTTGTCGCTAGTCAGATCAGAAACACAAGTTTAAAAAGTTTACAAATAAATTACAAACAAATATAAAAATGTGCAGTGGATTTGTATTTAGCCCCTTTCTTCTGGTCTCTCACAATAAAATTCAATCAAACAAAGTCACCTAAGTAGTACATTTTGTTTGCCTGTGTATAATTTACTCTCGTTATACATCCAGTTGATTTGAGAAGATTTATTATAGAACATTAGAGAGGGGTTTTTTAACCGTGGTCCTCAAGGCACACTACCCTGCATGTTTCAAATGTTTCTCTGCTTCTGCACACCTGATTTTAACCGATGGCTGACTAATAGGCTTTTGCTGAACTGAAATCATCTGAAGCAGGTGTGTTAAAGCAGAGCACACCTAAAGAAACATCACCAAGTCCTAGGATCTGAAGCTCAGGGGTAGAGAGCTTCAGGATGTGAGGGCAGCAGTGGGGAAAGCTCTGACTCCTTTCTATGTTGGGCAGTTAAAAGGCCCAGATTACTGGACCTGCTGGGGAATGTGCACTAAATACATAAAGTCTAACTTAGAATCCTGAATAAACACTGAAATCAATAGGGAGTAGCTGGATAACCAGTGAGTTACAGAAGCCTCCCACTAATTTTCTGGAAAATGTTCTAGATGGTTTTGTTGAGACAAGTGTTAGGTAGGATTTGGCTATGAATAATAGGATTAATAATAGAATAAGAATTTTATGTAAAACTTAACAAGTTTAGGGGCACCACCGGGATTCCAGGAATATCAATAGCCAAATTGTTCAGTCTCAGTTTATGTTTATGATTACCTGCCTGATAAGGCTGAGATAATTAAACAATAGAGGAAGGAATAAGTTCTTGACGTTCTTTGAACAGCAATTTACTACACATGTAGGTGAAATAACAACAACAGTTTTCCAAAATATAAGAGTTCATTACAAAAAGAATTCAACTTTCAGTTAACATACTTTACTCAACAAACTCACTAAGCTAGTAACACACAACTAAACCATTAAGAAAAAGAATAATAATAATTAAACTAACACCCAAAAATAAACAGTAAAAGTGATAAATATGCACAGAAATAGAAACAATAACCAATAAATTGATAACGATGTCACAGTTCAGAATAAATATGTTTGCTTAAAGAGCGAGGCTTGTATTGAAGAGTTTTGGGAATGAAGCTAAATTAGTTTTAAACTAATTCAATTCAATTCAATTCAAAATTACTTTATTAATCCCAAAGGGAAATTAAATGTTGTTGTAACTCATTATGCAAGTTCCTTCAAAGATTTGTTGTAGATGCTGATGGCTGTGGGTAGGGATGATCTCCTGTAGCAGTCTGCAGATCTGAAGAAGCCTCTGACTGAAGACGCTCTGTAGTTGTATGACAGTCTGATGTAGAGGATGCTCTGGATTGTGGTTAGTTTAAGATTAACCAGCACCTTCTGGTTTGTTTTCAAACCACCAATTCACAATGCAAAGCAGAAGTGAAGAAAACATTTGGAAGAACCAATGTTTCGTTAAACCATTTGCTGAATTAGAAATCAACAACCTTTAGAGAATTGATTCTATTTTATGGATCCATCACTGCAGTGATTGATCTAATTTTGTATTTTGACATAATAAGAAGGCGATTTCAAAAAACAACTTAAAAGATTAGTTTTAGTGTTTAAACTATCTGCTTTAAAGTCGATCTCATTTTGAATACCAGTAATGGTATTAATTTATTGTTCATGAAGCCGAGCAGTCAAAGGCGGGCCAACGTGGTTCGCTAGAGCATGTAGCCTACAGCTAACTCACCTGGATCTGCTTAAAGCCGCTCTGGTTCATTTATTAAACATCAAACAAAGGAAAACTGTCGGATTGAGTAACTCCGGTTCCAGGAAATAAAACGACTTTCCATCGGAAACCTCGAAAATCGCTGTTTAAACCTCCAGGCCGACCGGCCTGTTTGTATCCAAACAATAAATGAAATCTTATACAAAGTAACAAATCACAGTGAAAATAAACAACCCTTAAATCTTGTTTAAACTAAACTAATCTCGCCTCTGCCCAGACAGACCTTATTGAACAGTTAAAAGTTCTCCTGGTTGCTCCGTTGATGATGGGCAAAGCTAAAACAACGTTACCCAGCAGGCTAACAATAGCTGCGGTCGGTTAGCAGTGGGAGGATGGCTGTTGGGGCGCACGCAGCCTTTAGCTGGGACGTCGTCCTCTCCGGCTTGGCGAAACATCAATCAGTTCCAACTTCCCTTCACTGACACAGTACCTTTTTCCGCAGCTTTCCAGCACAGCATTCATCCCACATAGGGTTTGTCGCGGTGGGTGGAAATGGCTTCCGTCTCTGCAGGATGCAGTAGCTTGTTAGCGGCTCCCTTCCTCATGGCAGCATCTGTAGTTCAGAAAGCTTCTGCAGGGCTCAGGGCAGAACAGTGGGGTTTGTCTCATCTGTGGTTTGCGATTCACCTGATTGATCAGCAGTCTTTGTCTTCCTTGGGGTGAGTTTCTCCCAGAAACTCGCGTCCTTTCCCCTCGCCATCGAATAAAGGATTTCCTGTAGCCTGTCCTGGCACTGTCTGGCCCAAAGCCCAAGCAGAAGAGGACATGCTCCGGTGGGAGTTGTTGCATATTTGTGTCGTCATCTGGGACTAACAGCAAGGCAAACAGGATCAGTTTAAATATGAATCAAAGGCTGATTTTAATTTTAAGACCTTTGGAGAGTCTCTATATGTTCATTTGGGATAAATTAAAATATATTGAATTACTGAAAATTATATTATATTTTTTTCAAGTGCACCTTTTCTAGTTAACACTAGATAAAGGACACAGTGCAATTTGTGATATTTATTTTGTGTTTTCTTGTGTTTTTCGTGTATTGTCCTGCATGGAAACAATGCACCACAATTTTGTTGTACAATGTTTCATTGATAGAATGACTATAAAAATTTAGATTTAAAGATAATTTATTTTCACAGCCTATGCGTTTGGAGAGTGTGGGGCTTGGGGTTAGAATCTTTGTAAATATTATTAGCAAGGTGGAATCAAAAGCACTCTTAACTGTATTAAAAGAAGGCAGCAGTGACTTTACTGCACTTTCACAAAGTTCGGAGACTTGAAACCATATTTTTTTCAGCAACTGTAAACTTCCCTTGTGTGATACACCTTGTTTACTGAGCCCATGGAAACATAATTAAGGGGATTATGGACTAATAATCTAACAGAGTTGCCTGAGCTTTATTAGATTAAAAAGCATAGTGCTGCTTTAAATTCTCATTCAATGAAGTTAAGCTGCTCTTTGAAACACATCGATTCTATTTAAGAGAAAAAAGTTGTGTAGTCAACAATATATTTTCAATGTCTGTAAAATGGCTCCCAAAACAGTCTGATTCCCTTTCTATCTTCTCCCATCTAAAAGCTCTGCCAGCGAGTGAAACTGTAACTTGAACTAAATGTTCTCAATACAATTTCCCCCAAGAATCCTGCTTCCCGTGTCACATCCTCCTGAGAGGTGCTCATTGTTTGGAAGAGGATCAGACTACAGGAAGTAGCAGAAGCAGCAGATGTCTATCTGGAGCAAAGCTGCCAACACTTACGCTAGTCATTACAGCTTTGGAGACATTGTTATTCAATTTAGGCAGGATGGGAAAACCAGACATCCGATCTGCACGAGAGATTTAATGATCACAGAAAAATATGAAATTATTTCATTTCAATATTTTTCCAGCTTACACCAGCAGCGTAAAACAGGTTCAATTAAGTACAATGTAACTGAGTCCAGATTCATGTAATTCACTCCAGCTTGTTCTGATATACAGCCAGATGGGCTGGTGAGCTGCTGACCTTGTCATGGGTCAGTGTGCAAAACACTTCCAAGACCTTCTCAATCCCACCAGATCTCGGTGAGGAAGCAGAGTCTGAGGACTCTAATTAGTTCTCCCATCTCTGGTGCTGAGGTCACCAAGGTGGTTGAAGACGTCTTGGTGGCCAGGCCCAGGAGGTAAGATTTATCCAGAGTTCGTTACGACTCTGGATGGTGTGGGGTTGTCTTCGTTGATGTACCTCTATTACATTGTGTGGACATCAGGGACAGTTCCCCTGAATTAGCAGTAGTGACGTGTCAGTCGCGAACAAAACAGTTCTTAGAGTCGACTCTTTGAAGTGACCGATATGAGTCGGCTCCTTGTTGAGGGAGTCGAACCAGAGCCGCCTTTTTTTTCTATTGAAGCTGCTTATTGGTCAACGAAACGGCAGCAGGCTTTTCAATTACAGGTCCTTCTCAAAAAATTAGCATATTGTGATAAAGTTCATTCTTTTCCATAATGTAATGATAAAAATTAAACTTTCATATATTTTAGATTCATTGCACACCAACTGAAATATTTCAGGTCTTTTATTGTTTTAAAACTGATGATTTTGGCATACAGCTCATGAAAACCCAAAATTCCTATCTAAAAAAATAAGATATTTCATCCAACCAATAAAAAAAAGTGTTTCTAATACAAAAAAAAGTCAACTTTCAAATAATTATGTTCAGTCATGCACTCAATACTTGGTCGGGAATCCTTTTGCAGAAATGACTGCTTCAATGCGGCGTGGCATGGAGGCAATCAGCCTGTGGCACTGCTGAGGTGTTATGGAGGCCCAGGATGCTTCGATAGCGGCCTGAAGCTCATCCAGAGTGTTGGGTCTTGCGTCTCTCAACTTCCTCTTCACAATATCCCACAGATTCTCTATGGGGTTCAGGTCAGGAGAGTTGGCAGGCCAATTGAGCACAGTAATACCATGGTCAGTAAACCATTTACCAGTGGTTTTGGCACTGTGAGCAGGTGCCAGGTCGTCTTCATCTCCATAAAGCTTTTCAGCAGATGGAAGCATGAAGTGCTCCAAAATCTCCTGATAGCTAGCTGCATTGACCCTGCCCTTGATAAAACACAGTGTCACAGATTATCTTATCTTTTCTATGCTGTTTCACAGTAAATAGTTCAGTTTATAAATATTTTACATACAATCAGTTTGTTCTTGTACTTTAACTTTTTTGTAGCACTCTGTTCCATGGGGAATGTAATAAGCCATATAAATAAATAATAAACATTTAATGCAATGTTTTGTAGATTACTAATTCATTTTATACGCATTTTTGGTGATAAATTAGTTTAAGAAACTTAGAAATGTAAGGAGCTGTTTGGGAGCAGAAAAAGCTGGTTCTTTTTATTGAGCCGAGTCGTAAGAACCATCAATTGATTTAAGAATTCCCAACACTAATTAGCAGACTGGGGTGGTGGCCGGCCTGGAGTGACTAATCGGGAGGGCCGAGACAATTCCCGGTGGACCGTTCTGATGTTTGGGCCGCAAGTGCCATGGTCCTATAGCAAGCTAAGTCGTACTTGTGTGCCAAAGGTATATTGTGGAAGAAAATATGATGTTAAGAATGATCTGTTCTGTGTAGTTCACATACTGATAGTTACTGATAGTTACTGTGTGTCTTTTCTTTATGATATGGTGACCAATATGATTATATGACACTGTATGAATTTAGGTCAGGACAAACCTGCTGATTCAGACTCTTACAGCCTGGGTTGGCATGGCAACTCTCTTTTATGTCTAAGAACGTCCTGACATACATTGATTATGCTTCTATATCAACTCTTCTACGCCTAATGAGTCAAATGCTTACCGACTGAGAAATGTTTGTTTGTAATATCATAGGTGATAGGCCATGATTACTGATCCTATATAATCCTGTGTCTTGTTTTGGAAGGCAGGTCAGTATTGCATATTTTCTCTGTTAACGCTGTACCTCCTTGTTTGATCAACCAAGTCTGTATTAAAACCTCAGAGTATCTGAAGGAATCTCTCTCATCTCTTTTATGAAAGAACTTCCATAACAATTTTGGGGCCAGCGAGCGGAAGGACTGGAAGAGAGCCACCAAGAAGTCACAAAAGACCCGGAGTGGAGCAGCCCCCGGCCTTCGAACCTCCGTATAGCCTTAAGGAGCAGGAAGGTAGTCCACAAAATGCCATTAAAAGCCTTCAGTTGATCCAAAATGCGGCAGCAAGAGTTCTGATGAATATTAAAAAGAGAGATCACATTTCTCCTGTTTTAGCTTCCCTTCATTGGCTCCCTGTTAAATCCAGAATAGAATTTAAGATCCTTCTTCTTACATATAAAGCCCTTAATAATCAGCTCCATCATCCATCAGAGATCTAATTGGTCCATATGTTCCCAACAGAGCCCTTCGCTCTCAGACTGCAGGTTTACTTGTAGTTCCTAGGATTTCTAAAAGTAGAATGGGAGGCAGATCTTTTAGTTATCAGGCTCCTCTCCTGTGGAACCAGCTCCCAGCTTTAGTCCGTGAGGCAGACACTCTGTTTACTTTTAAGGCCAGGCTTAAAACTTTCCTTTTTGATAAAGCTTATAGTTAGAGTGGCTAAGGTCATCCTGAGCTATCTCTGTAGTTATGCTGCTATAGGCTTAGACTGCTGGAGGACAGACGTACCAATTTTCTTCACTCTGCTACATCCTTTTCTCCTACTACTCTCCAGTTGTATTACAGTACATTCTGTTATTTCGACTGTTAACTTTGTTTTCTCTCAGTGTTTTTCTCTCCATAGAAGATATACCTGGTCTGGTATCCTGCTTGGCTGCAATGCCCTGTTGGACGGGGGGCATCGACTGGGATGATCCCCCCAGTAACTGAACATCCACTGTGTCCTGTTATTAACTTTTTACTTTCTGTAACATAGAAAGTTCTCTTATATCAGATCTTCTGTTCCTTCTGTGTTTCTGCTCTGTCTTCTCAAACCCCCAGACGGTCGTGGCAGATGGCCGCTCCTACTGAGCCTGGTTCTGTTGGAGGTTTCTTCCTGTTAAAGGGGAGTTTTTCCTCTCCGCCATCGCTACATGCTTGCTCAGTATGAGGGATTGCTGAAGGATTGCTGTGGTTGGAAAGTCTGCATCAACGGGGCCCAACCTCACGCCAATGACTGACACAATCTGCTGGGATTCCTTAAATAGGAAACTTTTTAACTGATTGGAATGTTTGTATAAATGTATTGAAATGACTTGTTGTTAAGAGCCTTGAGATGACATCTGTTGTGAATTGGCGCTATATAAATAAACTGAATTGAATTGAATTGAATAGATATCTAGGATGCATATCCAGTCTACCTATTAAATGTTAAAACGACTGCCTCGGCAACTCGGAAATAAGATGGCGACCGCAGCGTTGTGTCCTATCTCTATGACAACAGGCGGAGTTCCTTGGTGATGGCTTCAGCGGAGGATTCCTGCTGGGTGCCACTGCGTTAAGTGTTGCAGCTGCAACTGATGGCCTTCATTGGCTGGAGAGTTTAAAACCACGCCGGACCGACTGCTCTAGGAGCAACTTTTTCCATAGTAGACTCCACTTGCGTTGCAATGCTTTTCCAGACTTTAGTCATTTGTGTGTTGAACTTGCCTCCTAGGAAAAACTGTTTAGAAAGCTCCTTTAGTAGTAATAAGTAGTGATGGTGAGATGAAGCCCCTTGAGGCATTGAACCACTTGAGCCAATTGGTTCAAGAAAGGGTTCATCTCAGGGGGCTTCATGTGAACACAACCCCCCCTACTGGCCAGGTACATAATCACTGGCAGCTGTAGCTCTTAGCTACTTAAAGGAGCATGGGGCAGAATGAAGAAACAAAACTCACGAGCGACGCGGCCGGCGCCCCAAGTACCTGCAGCTAGCCGCACGGGAGCGTGCACAAACGCTTTACAAAAAAACACACCTCTTCACAGTGACACTTCTTTTTCTTAGTGCCACTTTTTAGTGGGCTGTGAGTCGTCCTTGGTCGTTTCCTAGTTGCGGAAGAATCCATTCTCACAATTGAATCAATGGAGGTCTATGACCATTTTTCTTCCACTTTTAAAGCTGTCGAGAATGCACAAGCAGTATCAATTGACGTCACGCCCATAGGACAGCGTGGGAAATTCGGGCCCCGAACTGCACCACCTTTTGCAGCACACAGCAAGTTTGAGAAAATGGAACGATACGTGGGTGGGCTCACTCTTTTTGGTTTATGACGCTTCATCACCCAACAGCATTAAAAAACTGGACATGGATGTTTATTTTATTTACAAATCCTGCCCCATGTTCCTTTAATGTGTGATGCATTAAAGGAGTCATAACCTAGTATTACCTTGGATACCCACGCTCTGTTATAGTCTTTCAGGCCCTTCTAAAGAAGAAAAGTTGAAAAAAAGTGAAAAAAATAAACAGGTCTCCTCTGATCCTTATTTCTGAAGGCATTATTGTCTCGCGAGATCTGATGGGATGTTCTGGCTGTCGTGGACGTTGATTGGTGGCAGGAAGGAGGGGGGTTGACACCGCAGGTAACGCTTCAGCTTATCTAACCAACATCTACTACTCCCGCTAGCATACAATAGCCACATTAGCAGTTAGCTGCTGTTTGTTAAACAGAGCAGAGCAATAAAAACACAGCCTTACCGTTTCAATTGCAGGCAAGTCTCTGATTGTTGGAATGGCCCCTTTTTCAAATGGAGCTTCGATGCCAACTTCACCTGATATTGTCCCAAATTCGTAAAGGATTCCGGTGTAAAAAAATAGAAAAAATATTTCGATGTTGATTCTGGCAGTCAATAACAGAGCAACTCACCCTTGCACTACGTTTCTGCATCTTTCACGGTCGAGTTCGTACTTCGAATTGGTGATGTGTCGGTCGTGAAAGAACCAGCTCTAAGAGCTAACTCTTTGAAGTGAACAATGAGAGCCGGCTCGTCATTGGGAGCCGTTCTTTTATTTTTTCACCCCCCCCGCTTGCTTTGGTACTTTTGATACACATCGTTTTGCATTAATTTTGGTGATAAATACACTTTAAGCAACAGAAAATCTGAGGAGCCTCTTGGGAGCTGAAAGAGCCGGCTATTTATGGTGAGCCAAGCCAAAAGAACTGGCTGTGGAATTCCCATCACTAGAATTTAGTAATGGCGGCGCTCGACTGAATATGAGGGGGAAAGGAGAGAGGGAGAGGGGGAGGGCGGGCTTTCTGCAGCATAGATCTGTGATGTTTATATATGGTATATCCTGAAATTAAAACCACGTATTTGACGTGCACGTGGGCTGGTTGACGAACCCAGGGGTAAACAAACGCTTCACTTTTAAATATCGGCTTCCCAGCCAGTGTGTAATCGTTAGGCAATGATAACATACATTTTTTCTCGTGGAAAAGTGAAAATTACAGGTCTTGACTCCTTCAAAGTTGTAAGTCTGCTATGGTTCTTGGGAATGACTATGAGTTCCAAAAAAATAATTTCTATACATAAAATATTATAAATGTGAATAATAAAAATATTTTTGAATGTACTCTGTGTGTACGTTATCCCAAAACGGTAGTATCATATGTTATGGCAGGTTGTGTAATAATGTTTTTCTGTCACTTGAGGCAAAAGGCTTAAGCAGGCAGAGGAAAGTGAAAATGCTTGTGGAACTAGGAAGAGGGCTCTGAAAATGATTGTGTAACTTGGGCAGTAATGTTCAAAACGGGAAAAACATTTTTATTCAAAAGTTTTAGGTTTTAAGCGATTCCTTTTTCTTGACACCACCTCACCACCCTTCGAAAACACTCTTTCACAATTCACAGAAGATGCCGGCATACACAAAAACACAAGTGCTAGACTAAATAAATTGGGTACATACATTTTTGATTTCCCCATTACTCCAGGGGGTTACCAGCCTGCTAATATCTGGCTCCCACACAGGGGAAATCCTCCTCTTCCTAGCTGGCTCCATCCTCTCACTTATCTCTTTCTCCTCACTCTCCTAAATCTTCAAACTCTCTGTCTCTATACTCTCCAAACTATATATAACCAAACTCTCCTATCCAAACTCCAAACTGACTGCAACTCTCCTACACAAACCCACATTTTGAATGGAGCCTGAGGGGATTTATATTGCTGTCAAACCACTCCGCAAACTCTGAACCACTTCCTGAAGCAGTCACGTGGTACAGCCGGGCAGCGGGGCTTCAGGTGTCATCGTTTCTGGCTCCTCCCCTTAATGAAGCAGGCCTCGATACGCGCTTTGTGGAAATGCTCCCTCCACTGCTCGACACACGCTTCGTAGCCTCACATCCTAACATCACTAGTAATAAGACAGAGTGTCTGGTTTGAAGTGAGAGTTACACCTCACTTTGCCAGAATTGCTGAAATTTGGGATTCTTTTGTTTACTTAGGGTAAAATCCCCTTTTGAAGCCCTTATTTGGCTGTTGTGTCCAGCGCTTTGTTTTCCCTTTTGGAAACCACTGTTTTGTTAAAATCTGAGAGCTAATGGTTTACTTATTTATTTCGCTGAACAATCCTTTTTTAGCAAAGGGTTTTAGACGGCTAGCTCTCTTTTGAAAAGCTTGTTACCAGTTTCTAGGAAACGGAGTATTTTTGTTAAAGCTTATTTATCCTTTTTATCTTGTTTGTGGCTAATTCAGGGCTGTCTAGTTAATTTTGTCAGTACCTCCAGCCCTCAACATTGGTTGTATTTATTTGGTTTATGTTAATAAATTGTAGTAATTATTTCCTCAAGCCAAGTTTATCACCTTTCCTTTACACCTCAATCCCCCTCCCTCTTTTCCCAAGGAGGGTTTGTAAAAGGTCTACAGATAGATTCAAATGCTACATGCATTTTTATGTACAGGGACACCAAATATGCTATATCTGAGGGGTGGTGAGATAATTAAGTGAATCAAGTTCACATCTAAAATACGAACTTGATTATACAAAGCTTTCTGCAGGACGGCAACATTTTTACAACATAAACATTTTTGCCAGGCAAAGAAAACCCGGATTAAAGAGGCAGCCAGAGACAAAGTGTTAGAAAACTTAAAGACTTCCCTGTCTCAGAACAGGGCCCTGGACACATAAGATCACCTTTACAGTTCTGAGAATGAATCTCTACAACATGTTCATGGGGTAAGGCAGACTTCTTTTTTGAGCAGGGGGCTGTGGTGTCCCTCAGACACTTCACTAAAGGTTCTTGATTTGAGGAATATTGGACATAATCTTTTAGTCCTGTGAACCACCTGTTTTGCATGTTTCTTTGTGTCAATTATTAAGGTAATTTGTCCATTTCAGTTTTTAAAAACTCGACCAAAATGTTAGTTAATGGCAACATCAACTACTCTGTTATCTTATTATTATTTTACCATATAAACGTTTTTCTTCACGGAGAGCGAGCAAGGATTAACAAGGTAGCAAGACATGTGCTTTAACCTGGCATCCAGTCCAAGTTCTGATGACGCCACAAACATAGGAAGTCCACAACGTCATGACATGGTAAGTCAAACTTATTTCCCAGCTGTTGTTTACTCTCAGACAAAAAAAAAATCTATGTTGTATTGCTTTTCACAGCTATTTTCTCTTTTCAAAGTTTCAAGACCATGCCTCATGTGAAGAGTTGGGTTTCTCCTCAGCCCAGAGAATGGCAAGTACATTTATATTTAATATTATATAATTAGGTAAAATTATATTATAGTGAATGAATAGGTCAGCCAAAGGTCAGAGATCTTACACCCAAATGCATGGAAAACTTAATCTCACAATTGTTACATATCTTATTATCACATATAAACTCCTTGTGGCTCTCATGTGCATGCCAACTAAGCATGATGTATTTTCAGTCACTTTAATTTAATATATTCAACAGTATAATCATTTTCAAACACCTATCATTAATGTTTTATCCCACAAGGTAGTGTGGATTAGAAGAGCGTCCTTTAAAAATACTGTATTTCCTTTGAGAAATAAAGTATAGAAGTCAAAAGCATGTGCATGCACACGTGTGTCTAAAAGTATTGTCACTAATAAGAAATAAGGGCTGATGGTAATAAAAAAACTTTATATATATTGTAACTTTAGAACATAATTTATTATACTAATCATAAATCTTAATTTACAGACAAAGTGTGCACAGCATTGGATAACAGCTGTCAGATTGTTATTCACAGATCAGTCAGTCACCATGACAGCTGGACAAACTCTAGTTGTGTTTAGGGCTGCAGCTATCAAATATTTTTGTAATAGAGTTTTCTATTGATTTTTTATTATTATTGAGTAATCGGAAAAATTACACTTTTGGGTTTCTAAACAACTACATCAGTGGTGTGTTATGACATATGAAAGACCTCTTAAAATGACCAATCAATTGTTGGTTTCTTGAAATGTTATTTGACAAAATCAACTCAACTCTGTTGATTCAACTTCACAGAGTCTGTGGCCACACTCGTCCAAATGTCTGTTAGTGCAACACTGTCTGTCTCATTAAGCACACTTCAATTTAACTGTTATTTCTGTATACTTTTGTACCGTTACATTTGTGAAATGTCTTCTTGAGAAAATGTATGAGTATTTGGCAAATAAAAACTTGTGTCATAGCCTTAAATCCTGTGTTCTCCACAGTGGCTGCATGTCTGTGATGAGCATTCTTAAAATGCTGTTGGTGAAACCTGCAACTTCCTCCACAGTGATGATACGGGAGCTGTCTGGAAAAGCTGCTCCCGCTCCGCTGTGATGTACAAAACTCACCTACAAGTACATCTATATGCTAATGAATGCAGTTTTGTCCATATAAATACATTATGTGTGGTGAGGGTGTGTTTTGGGTGACCATATTGGAGAGAGACAAATCTGGGACATGAATGTTATGAGGGACATTTTCTTAAAGTTGTAAATCTAAATAATAGCTCATCAATTTAGTTTTACACAGTGAAATAGTATTTCTCTTTGTACATGTGCTCAATATTGAAGGTAGGCTATAATTCTACAAACTCAACAAATTTACCACCTAGGACATACAAAAATAATACAAATAAAATAGTTTGTAACTTCCAATGAAGCTCTTATTGCAAGAATATCCACATGCTGGTTATACAGACGGTACTACTGCAGTTCACTTCCCACTACACCAAGTTTGGACCTTTTTAAAGATGTGAATGTGAGGTACATTTTGCCCATCTGCCAGAAAGTGAGCGGTGAGGTGAATATGGTCTTAACTCTATCTATCTACAGTCAGTCTGCTGAGAGGAGGAGGCAAGAGGAGCACTCTGCTGCCGAGCGGAGAATGATTTGATTGGAAAAATTGAGCTGCACAGTCAAATGCTGGAGACAGCTCCAATTTGAGTGATGTGGGATTTGAGTTGAAAAAGTTGTGCAGTCCTGAACAATGAAGGGTTTATCTTGTCATCCCGTGGCATGTGTGTGTGTGTGTGTGTGTGTCTTTCTGTAGCCCAACACGCGTGATAGAGGTGAAGACTAAAGTTGTAGGAGTGAGACTTTGGTAAAATTTCCCTCCTGTTGCTTATGCCCCGTCACTATTAACTAATAATTCCGGCTAAATGCATTACCTTGTTCCTAGTGCGCTTGCAGAAGTCACATTCAGGTGACAATGTTTTCTCTTCAGGTGCATCGTGGAAGTGCTGTTATTGTACGCTAGGTCCATTTGACAGTATTTACACTGGACAATGTTTCACTAAACAGATTAAGTCAGCTCAGAGTTCAGGGTTAGGCTTTGAGTTTGTTGAACCTACTTTCTGGAATACCCCTTTGATGTACTGTTCAAAATACTATGACTATATTGTGTGACTTACATTGTCACTTGTCTATTCGGTCAGCAGACGCTGTTCTTGTGGAGTTTCCACAGACAAGTGTCTCTGCGCGGCCATCAGACGAAAGTGTAACAATGAGCAGTTTAGCCAAAAAAAAGGAAATAATGTGTGGTGTGTGTTTCTGTATGGTGGGCGTGGTTAGGCATGCAATAATAAGGAATGTTGTTTTTCATTGTTCACTATTCTCAGTGTTCTGTAAAGGTTGTGTATGTTTAGGTTGGCTGCCTGAAATGGACCTATTTATACAAGATGTAGTAAAGTACCAATACTGAAAATGTTTAAAAGCCATAATGTAAATGTTCATACATTTGTTGTATAAATGTTAAGAGAGTACAAGTTTAATGTTTTTACAATGTACTATTCAAATTAGGATATGGTGCAAATACAAGTGTATTTTTCACATGGAAGTAGTCCCACAAGTCTTTCAGCCTTTAGTATTCTGTTAATAGATTTGCAAGTATGTGCGAGCTAGAAAGTAATATAGCAAAGTAATAAAGTATATTGACTATTAACTGCAAAGTATGCTTTTTTTGGAATTTGAATAAACCAAAGGTATAATTAAACATATAGTATATATTAGCACATATAAAGCCATATGCTTAAAGTAGACTAAATGTACTTTAAGTTGGTTCAATTTAGCATATAAAAGTATACTAAATACACTTCAAGTTGAGCTTTTCTACAATTTAAATATATTTAGTACAAAGTTCTTTGTTCCAAAATAGCATGCTTCAAGTTAACTAATCATGAACACACTTAAGTGATAATGATTAGTATTGCTTCAAGTACCACAAGTATGCTAAATTTTAGTACATTTATTTTTTGCCTGGGTAGCTTTAACATGTAAGGTTATAATTACATGATTTTATAAATAGGTTGTGATATAAAGTGGGTCGGTCTGAGGCATGAAACTCCAGGGCAGAAAATGAGTCCCACTCCGGCCCTGGGTGTTGGTCCCCCAGTTTAAGATGGTCCCCCTGCAGGCTGCAGGGTATGTTCCAACTACAGGGCAATCACAGTCCTAAGCCTCCCACTTAAAGTGAAACTGAACCCCATGAAAAATCATAACCCCCGCCCCTAGACAACATTTGAAAAATTCTACAAAGTGGGCGGTGCCAGGAAGAACGGAGGGGCGTGGTCAAGTGTGGAGGATGAGCGGAGGGGGGAACGTGGGGGTGTGTTCAGGAGGACAGTGACACCTAAGAGGGCAGCACTAAGACTTTTTTAGACCAAAAAGTGTAGAAAAAAACAAGTTTACACAAAAATGTAAAAAAAAAATCCCCAGAAACTGAAAGATTGCATTGGTAAATACCCATTTATACAGTTTATAAGCAAAAAAAAGTTGTTTTGGGGTTTAGTTACTCTTTAAGGTCTATTCAGGCGTTTTAGAGAGAAGGATCTGGCGGATAGTCGAGCCTCAGATGTAGGAGGAAAAGTGTGTTTCAAACCCTGGACACGCTGGATAGACTACAGACCCTTTCCAAAAAATTAGAATATCATGGAAAAGTTTATTTATTTCCATAATTCCATGCAAAACATTAAACTTTCATAGATTATAGATTCAGGCCCAAAACTTAAACAATTTCAAGTATTTAGTTGTTTATTTGTACATAATTTGGGTTTCTAGCTCATAAAACCAACGAAAACAGAAATTCAAAAAATTAAGATACAGTTAAGAAATCACCATTTACTTCTCAGTTTTTGCAGAAAATAAAGACAGCAATTAGGATGACATCAAATCAATCCAAATATGTTACTTTCAAACTGATATGCCAATCTTCAATACGTTTTAGGAGGAAGTTTCACCAAAACTCACACATTGAGTCATGTGACCAAAACAGCACATAGTTACATAACCGGGGTCGTGTCACCGTTACGACTCCACTTACATCACCAAGATTGCTTAGTGCTTTAAGGCTTACGCTACCCTCATAGCTTCGTTAGGTATAACCATAGACCCATTGTGAGACTTAACCTTAGATTTATAAATCTGATACTACCAATCCAGTTTTCAGAACATAAGAAGCCTCTTGGATGAGAGACGAAATGTATTCAAGACAACAACAGTCCAGTTGCCTTCACTTAAACTCTCAGATGGTAAAAAGTCTGAGACTGTCATACAGCAACAGTCTCTTCAGTCAGAGGCTTCTCCAGTAGCATTGCAAGACTGACCACTACTGGAGATCTTTCCTGTTCACAGCATCACCATCCACAATAACTCTTTGAAGATGCTTGGATGATTTAAGTCACAACAATATTTAATTTCTCTTTGGGATAAATAAAGTGTTTTTGAATTGAATTGAAGATTCTTCATGGAGTGCATTCACAGATTTTAGATAAAACACAAGACCCAGATCACTCAGTTGAAGTTAATTCGGTTTATTTATCTAAAGAATCCAGCTGATTGCATACATTTTTCGACACAATCTCCAATCTTGAGCAAGCACTGGGCGACAGTGGGGAGGAAAAACTCCCTCTTAAACAGGAAGACAAAAACCTCCAGCAGAACCAGGCTCAAGATGGGCGGCCATCTGCCTCGACCGGCTGGGGCTGGAGGTGCAAGCCAGGCATTCTGAGGGGAAGAAGGGAAAACACAAACTTAATGACAATGTAATGCTGCACAAACATGAAGGGAGAATACAATAAAGTGAGAAGACATTCTACCTGCACTCCAAACCCAAAGTGTCCACTTCTTGTGTGACTTGTCTGTCTTCCAGGTTGGGTTTCTATCTTGCAGGCTGGAACAAGTAGATAAAAGAAGTTGGAAGGATTAGCTAATTGACTATCTCCTGCAGAAAATGAAGCTTATTAAAAGGATAATAAGCATACGTGGAAAGTTCTGCCTGCCTTTCTCTATTATGGGTGAAACTCGTCAGCTCATGTCAAAACCTTTGGCTTCACATGACTGGTGCCAAATACATAGATGTTTGAACGGTTTCAACTACTGGTAAGCAACAGTTGACAGAGGTTTTGATTTAGCATCATTATCAAAAATAAACATTACAGCTAAAGTCAATGACTTGTTAGGCCTTCTCCAACCATTATAAACCTCTGTTTAATGTTCCGGGTATAAAACCTTTCAACTTGGGGTCCAACTGATGGAACAGAGTCTCTTACTGGCTACAGAGGTGCCACCTCTGTATCCACGGCCCCACCGACTAGTGTCGGGTCTTCTCTTCAGGTCCTCCAGCAGCTGTTGTACAAAAGCAGCAGCTGCAACTACTAGATCTTCTTCTTTGTCCTGTAACTGAACCTGGAGAAGGTGCAGCTGTAGTCTTCTCTGTGTTTTTGCCGAATTTAAAATTACAAACTATTTCACAAATTTTCCAGCAGGTGTAATGATCAATGCACATACTTTTGAAGACACTAGAATGGGCACCATTATCCCAGCAAAACATGGGGGTTTTGCTGAATAAAACATTCTAACTGAGTGTGTGACTGTGGCTCCAGTGTAAAGCCCTCTGAGACTAAAACAAAGCCAGGCTAAGAGAAGCTCAACCCATTTAGCACTTGTAGGGTCTATATGGTTGTAGATGTAAGCATGTATTGTTGTGTTTATTCTGTGCTCACCGTCTGAAGAATCATGGCAGCTCCTGATCATGACATGAAACAGATCTACTGACTGGATACTGGCACTGCAGCAGCTCATCATCCCATGCCCTGGCCTTGCTGAGCTCCTCTGCTCCTGCTGGGGCTTACACACAACTTCTCTTTTCCTTATTTTAAATGTCATTTTAAGTGCTATCTATCTATCTATCTATCTATCTATCTATCTATCTATCTATCTATCTATCTATCTATCTATCTATCTATCTATCTATCTATCTATCTATCTATCTATCTATCTATCTATCTATCTATCTATCTATCTATCTATCTATCTATCATTATTCACAGATTTGAAAAAAATGCCATGCCTGATAAAAAGAAGCATCATTTATTATTTTGAAACTTGTTTAGTTTAAACAATGAAAGGTTAAGCAGATATTTATCCACAGCATAATGGGGCCACTACCATGTTGTGTTCTGGGTGGTGGATGATGTGTTGTTTTTTTGTCATTCACTCAGGTGGGTGAATCTGTGGACAAGAAAACCGAGACCCAGCAGAAGAGGTGGTCTCGGAGCGGTTCCAAACGAAACGTGGTGCGGAGCAAATCAGATGTGAAAGTGATCGAACTTTATCCCGCCCAGTAAACAAAAAAGCATACCTTTTTAGTCTCGGCGGGCACCTGTCTTTGTGCCGTATTATTAGAAGTAATTGCTTTTTATTCATTTTTTGTATTTTTTATGTGTGTGTTGCCTTAACATGTCAGTGTCCCCACTGTGACATCAATACACTCTATTCATATTCTATTCTATTCATATTTATAATGTTATGTTAACTCTTCATAATCTATCTAGCTGCATCCTATTGTACACCTCATGTTGCATCAGACAGTCTGGACTCTCAAACATTTCTGTTAAGATCTGTAGCTGTAAAAGTGGTCACGCTATAATCTTTTATTGTCTGTCATTTTGACTGACAGGGTCAAAACAATCAGGTCATAATTCATTTTTATCCATCAATTTTTTGAACAATAACATATTCAGTAATTCAGTTTATTTTATATTAAATCCAAGCAAACTGATCAGAGAATCCACATTGTGCCATCACACATCAAGCAGATTAATAAACTACTTTTATTATGAACATTCCACACACTGTGGCCTGAATGCTCCCCAGTAGAGGAGCCGCTCCGCCTGGGTGTAATGGAGGCTGAAGAGCCTCTTCAGCCATGGTTTTGAAATCAGGGAACATTTATCCAGTTGAAGTGATCAGAATATGGCAAAACTCTCTGAACAAGGAGCTTTTCTGGGCATCCTGGGAGAAAATCCCCCTGGATGCACTCTTTTTGCATCAGTAGTCAAACAGCAGCAATGTGAAATATGGAAAATATTCCGTTAACGGGACCCCTGTTGATTAACTATAAGGCCAGAAAGACGATGAGAACAGCAATCTCCATTGTTTATGTTGACCAATTTTCACATTGCTTCCTGGTTTTACCCCACTTGAACTTTAACTGTCCAATGGCCAAAAGACCTTAAACACATGCCCTTTGTTGAGAAACTTTGGTCCTGTTGCATTTACTCATAGAGGGAATAGAAACCGCAGCAAAAAAAACAAAAACATTTCGTCTGGACCAACGCAAGTGAACTAACAGACCTTCCTGGTGTGAATTTACCATAAAACTCTTAACACCCTGTTACCCTTATAGAGGAGTTGATTCTGACTGAAAACATCCCTACTCATGTTGTGAAACTCGTTGTGACTGAAAACACCAGCAACAGTTTGAAACTATGGCAGCAGTTCAGGGTCAAGACAGATTTATTCTAATAATAAAACAAGCTGTTTTTATTTTAATCAATAAAACTGTTGTGACATTTAACATCCATTTTATTTGATTCGTGTTAAAGGACTATTTCTGAGGAGTAACTATGTCAGTTTAATTACTAAAAGACAATTAAATGTATCAAATTCTAACCATTTTTTGAAATGTTACTGAACTTTATCCATTCATTGTCTATACCAGCTTGGTCACCAGTCAGGGCAACACAGAGACACACAGGACAAACGACCACTCACACAATCACTCATAACCAAGGGCAATTTAGAGCAGTGTTTTAAAACCACTAGTGTACCGTGAGAGATCGTCAGGTGTGCCGTGGAAAATTATCCAATTTCACCTAATTGGTCAAAAACATTTTTTTTTAACAAATTAATTATTATCTGCAAATAATAGGCTATTGTCGAGTGTCTGTGCTGTAGTAGTGACTGGCAGAGTAATCATGCAATGATTCCTTATCACTAGATGGCAGCAGTTAGCGAATTCCATATTACGTTAAGACAAGAGAATTAGTGATGCATGAATGCGACAGGTAGCGGTGACAGCATTGTGGCTAGCAAGACTATGATGAGGGTGAAGGAAAAATGCTAACTCCGATCTGGGCCCTGGACAAAATTCCGACCCAGATGAAGCCCTAGTATGAGTGGAGGTCAAAAGAAGGTGAATATGGTGAGCTCGAGGCAATACAGTGAGAGTTACATTTCATTTGGATTTACTTTCACATGCAACTCTTCATATTGTAACAGTGAAATATTTCCAAAATATTATTGCTTCTGTCAGAATAAGCATTATTTTCTGTATTCCAGCTAACAGAATGCTTTTGGCCAGAATTAGAGTTTGCAAAACACTTTGAAGTTTTCTACTAGCTCTCTAGGTTTAAGACCACATTGTTGTGGCATTTCAAGTTCCAGCTGTATTTTTGAAGTGGACATGTTAAGTGCACTTTTTATTTGAAAGAAGAAATATAAAAGATGATAAAAAACATTTTTGTGTTTATTTGATTCCTGTTCAGGAAACTTTAATAAGAAGGACTATATTGTTATAATTTGCTTAACATTGGTGGTGTGCCTCGTGATATTTCTATGAAAAAAAATGTACCTTGGCTCAAAAAAGGTTGAAAAACACTGATTTAGAGTAACCTATTAGCCCTAACATTCATGTTTTTGGACTGTGGGGGGAAGCCAGAGTACCTGGAGAGAACCCACACATGCACAGGGAGAACATGCAAACTTCATGCAGAAAGACCCCAGGCTGGGATTCAAACCCAGGACCTTCCTTTTGCAAGGCATCAGTGCTACCAACTGTGCAGCCCTTGCTTACTCAAATAAATGTATGAAAAATAACAGATTTTTTTTACTAAAATAAAGAAACTAACTTATTAGATTTGAACTATTGTAGAATATTCCATTGATTAGTTACCTTGATTAAAATTGTAATGATTTTCATGGGGAACCTTTTACACGGCTCCAAAATTCCTTTCTATTGTGTCCCTTTTTAAAATGAATGATTGAATGAAGCCAACACTTTAGCTGTTCCTGTTCTTTAACTCTGGTAGAGGGAAGCCTCACAGTTTTCACCATACTCACCTTATAGCCTACAACAGCCTCTCTGCAGATGACCCACCCACTTGCTAATAAAGCACCCAGTCACAGTGAACAAAATCAAATGACCTTACTGGTATTTTTTAAACTACGGATTTTACATTAATAAATGAAGTTTGAAGTAACTACACATGGAGATATACTTACCTCCATACTTACCCTATCTTCCCATCTACCTGAAGCTGTCCACATGTGTGCTATAGATGGTCCCTAGTTACTGCTGTCCTGAAAGCTGAAGGCGCCTTCTCAATCTTTCTGTGGCATGCAACAAAAGTTATTATTACAAGAAAAGCACTCAGAGACCTTCACCAAGGCAGCTCTAATCACTTGTTCCTGGTCCTACTGTTGACTTTTCCTGTAAATTTTATCAAAAATGTCGATAACATATTGAGTTATGTTGCTAACTAATAGACAAACAGACAAACCCTAGCAAAACATAACTTCCTTGACAGACATAATAAAAGTTTTGCATAGGGGAAAACAGTTTGCTTTCTTTTATCATCCCTAATGGAGTCCATTTTTTGAATGTTTTTGAAAGGCTCTGAATTGTCCTGGGAGAGGATCAGATTTTTCCTGGACTTCAAAACACAGACAGAAAGTTATAGAAAAATCTGAAACTAAAGAGAAAAGCTGAGATGTGATTTTCACTGAATCCAATGTCCTACCCTGTGATACTGATGTGGCTATCAGCGCATCCATCAGCTATTGGATACAATTTATTTTCTTCACAATATCCTCTGAAGGCCTGAAAATGAGAAGAGTGTTAGATTTGATATAATTTATGTTCCTATGGCAATAATAAAAAAATGTAATATAGAAAACATACCACATCCAATGCAAAGGAGGAAGCAGGAGACTCTGCAGGTATGGAGCTTAGAATGTTAAAGCTCAGAATAGAAACCAGGTAAACCTGAGCTGATAAATGAGAATAAACATAGCAGAAGATGACCAGATCAATGAGATTAACTTCAAAACACAGAATCTAGAAATGGTTGTTTAATGAGAGAATTACCAAAAAGCAGGAGACATGTGATAAAGAACAAGCTAAAGTTCTTCCAGTGCTTCTTTTTGGGGTTTGTTCTACTTCTGGTGGTCCTCCTCCTGTTTTCAAAATGGAATTCTTCTTCTGCTTTTAACTCTGTGTCTGCGTCAGTCTCCATGTCCATGACCAAGTCTATGTATGGGATGGTTTCTGTGTCTGAGTCCATGTCCAAGCCTATGTATGGGATGGTTTCTGTGTCTGAGTCCATGTCCAAGCCTATGTATGGGATGGTTTCTGCTGTCGAGTTTGTGTCGAAGTTTACACATCTCGAATACCTTCGCTTCCTGAAGAATCTGAATGAGTCAATTAAGAAAGTGAAAATAGTTACATTGAAAACACCAAAAGACTGAGTTCAAAACAAACATAAAGGTGGATATGTTGCTAGTCCAGCATACCTATAAGGAGTCTCCTTGTAGGAGATGGTCGGCATTCCCTCTGAGTTGTAGTAACCTGATGATTGGAGTCGAGCGCTTCTTCTCAGCATGACTGTAAACTGAAAAGGAGACATGGAGAGGAGGTTAGAGATTCCTTAACACACAGGCCACAAGTTTCTATATCATATAATTGAGCTCATATCATATAATTGTGCCCCTCATGGTGGCAGAGTGCAGTAGCTCTGTTACATTAGCTCTGATTTTGTTCTTTTTGTAGATTTTTATATTGTTTTTTGGTTGGCACATTGCTTTTTTGAACAATTATCCTTCTGGTTCTTACTGGTTCTGAGGGGTTCTTACAATTAGGGGTTAGCATCTGATTAGCATCTCAAAAGCACAAATAGTAGACCTTAAAGTAGTATGACCCCAAATCCCAGAAGAGTTGAAAAAGAGGATTCATGGATAAGGAGCAGGACCAAACTGCAGAGAGGTAAGGAGGAAGTTCAAACCATCTCTTCCATCCATCGTAATGAGCAATGATCTTATCCCAGACTCCAACATCTCTCTGCCTGGCTTTCTGATCAGACAGAAATTTAAACAGCAGCAGCAAAAGCAAATGATATGGATTAGCAGAGCTTCTCAACAACCGATGGTGTCATCCAGGACATGTTACAGTGAAATATTGTCTTTGCTGCCCGGACCTTCAGCTGTTAGCATATCATGATGGTCATGAGAATATCATAAAGCAACAGTCTTCAGTCAGAGGCCTCTTCAGATTTGTTGTGAGACTGACTTCAACTAGAGATTCTTTCTGCTCAATGCATCACCATTCACTACTCTTTGAAGATACTTGGATGATAGAAGAATGGAATAGAAAACTGTATTGTCTGACCCCAAAAGGTTACAGAAATTCATCTTTGACAGATCTCCACATCATCTCTACACACATACAAAACAATAAGAAGGAAAGAAAACATTTAAATAATTATAATGGCTTGCATTTATATAGCGCTTTTCAAGAACCCTCAAAGCGCTTTACAACTCCATTATTCATTCACTCTCACATTCACACACTGGTGGAAGTGTGTGATTGTAGCCACAGCTGCCCTGGAGCAGACTGACAGAGGCACCACCACGAGGCAAGGTGGGTGAAGTGTCCTGCCCAATGACACAACGACGGAGACAAACAAAGCAGGGATTTGAACTACGATTACGGGACAAATTCCTACCACCTGACTTCTTGAAGAGTTTGTGAAAGGAATTACCCCGCCTCCCAAAGTACCCCCTTATTTATGAGCACCGGCTAATAAAGTTTACAACCCGGGGAGAAGCAGAAGGAATGAAGAAGTTGTTCTTATAATCCCTGAGAGGTATAATAATAATAAGAAGAAATGATCAGGCATATGTTTATGGGTCTTTTCGTATTAAGAGTTGATGATGTATTTGACTAGGATGTAATTACAATGTTTTTCATTCCCCTTTATTGTGTAAAAGTTGTCCTAATATTGGGTAGAATATGAATGTAAATGCTTCCAGCATCTGAATGTTATGAGTAAATATTGGGAAGACTCAGTGAATAAGTTTAATCAGAGAAATACACATAGTATTATCCCAGTATTAATTGTGGTGTCTCAGCTCTAACAGGGACAACTTGATAGTAATCACGCTGATCCCCCTCCACTCCCTGATTGATAGAAAAATGGTAGGCATCGCGAAAGTTGGCTTTTGAAAAGAAAGACAGGAGGAGGGTCCTTAGGAACACATAAGATCGTGTGTGTGTGTGTGTATAGGAAGGGCTGAATGGTGATTGCAGCGTACACCTGTTGCTGGATGGGATCAGTTGAACGTACTTTCAGATAAACTGATCTATTGATTAGAACTCATGTGCTCAAAAGTTGCCGCTGCGGATGCAACGTTGTGGATGGATGTACCTGACTCAGCAGGATATGACTATAATTGGAGGCATGTTCCGAACATCACCCTCAGCTATGCATAGAAGATTCTGGAAGGATGCGTACGCCTGTCGCTGGCAGGATGTCACTTTATATAGAAGCCCATGAGCCACCAGAATTTACCATATTAGGTAAATCTATAGGCAATCAATATGTACACCAATCATATCATACCTGTGATATTACCCCAGGCATTGTGGCGACTGTGGCTCGCTGGGTAGAACAGTTGGCTTGTAATCAGAGGGTTGTAAGTTTGGATCCTGCTTCTGCCTGTCACATGTCGATGTGCCCCTTGGCAAGGCACTTAACCCCAACTTGCCTACTGATCTGCATATCAGTGCATGAATGTGTGTGCGTTTGAGAGTGTAAAGCGCTTTAAGTGGTTGCTATGACTAAAAAAGAGCTATATTAGTTCCACCCCTCCTCCTCCCCCAACACCTGTTGTCAGTCCGTCTTTTTTTGACACAAAGTGTCCCCTTACTCTCTGTTGCGTTCAAATACATTTAAAATAGTTCATCCAATTAAGGTCAATGTCATGTTTTTAGTTATTGAAATCTGATGAGGAATATTTCATTGTATTGTTCAGTTTTCCCCCTGAGGGATCCCCACCCTATTGTGGTCAGGGGGCTGGTGTGCTTCAGTGACTCGAAGAGCTACACCAGCAGAAGCTCAGGCTTCAGGTGGGACAGCCAACATGGACAGGTCAATTACATGACAACAACAGTTATCAAGAGCACTCCCACCACCAAGCCACCCCTTTCCCTCACCCGCCTCCTTCACATTTCGGTCTGCCCTGTCACATATGCCTGTCTAGAACCGGCCCTGTAATAACATAGCCTCTACTTCCTGTAATACACCAAGAAGCTGTTTAACCAGATGGATACACTTTATCTTGCCAGACGCTATGAATACGAGCAAAAAATGATCACATACAGGGTTCCTCAGGGCTGATTTTTTTATACAATATTTACATGCTCATCTTTGCTTGGATTATTGGTGTATTACATCTCTCACTGTGCTAATTACACTCTAAATAAATCATTTATGTTTGGTAGTAAAAATGTAAAGTTAGAGCGCTCAACTTATTGATGTTAAACACACCATGCCAGAAACTTCTATGAAAATTCTTAATAACTTTAACCTAATACTTAATATTTGTTTATTCTTTGATCCCTACAATGTATTTTGGCTCAAACCCCTTAAAGTTCAAAACAAAATATTGTTCATTGTAGTTTTTTAGCATAGTTTTTTACATTTCATTTTGTCTTTGTCTTCTTCTGTAATTATTTCACCTCTTTCTATACACATCCTGTTCAATATTTGAATAATAATCCTGTATGGGGTGCCGATACACCAATAATTTAAGATATTTTGTCTTTCATAAGAGAAAGAAAATGGGAGTCATATTTTCACCATGTTATTCATTTATTTATAAATGTGACCGTTTATACCTAAATATATAATTAGCAAGCTAAATATTTAGTTTGCAAAATATTGAGTTTCTGGACTAAATATTAAGCTAGAAGCTAAACATTTTACAAACTAACTATTTAGTTAAGAAGCTAAATATTTCATTTGTAAAGTAGCATGGTGGTGTTATTGGTGTTCATTTTTCAGTATGTAACTTTACAAACGGAACCACTTTAGATTTGACTCATTTTACTTACTGTGTCTCAGTCCTAACTGAGCAGAGTGAAGCTAATGTTGTCTGACTTGTCCTGAAGCTTGTCTCCCTCTGACTGAACACACACACAGAGACAGCGAGAACTGTTATGACCACACACACACACACACACACACACACACACACACACACACACACACACACACACACACACACACACACAGAACTAGCATGACCACACAGACCAACTTCCCTGTTACGTCTCATTCTCAGGCGCGTCACTCTCAAGTCAGATGTGACGCAAAGTTCCACACTCAGGGAGTTTATCTTTAAGCGTTCATTGCCTTTTCTACTAATATTGATTGAAATGGAACTGGAATAAAAACGAGCCTCCTTCTTTAAAACTCGTAAAGACGCTCCTAGCATCTCGTTCTAACAGTTTAGGAGGAAAAAGAGAGTAAGGAAGTTAGCTTCTGATTTGAGCCTCCCCGCTTTGACAGTTTGACAAAGAGCTGCAGCCTTTTAGTTATTTATTACCACTCTGTATTATAATATTAATAATAACCTATTGTTGTTTTTAAAAATGCATTTGATAATATGGAAAACATTATGCAGTTATATGTACCATGATGGATTGTTTGGTAGCCTATTTATTTATTTATTTATCCTGAAAGGTTTCGATAATGTTATGCTATTCTTTTTACTTTTTTAATATATTTGAATATCTGTGTAGATTTTTGGGGCCTATAAATGTTCATTTGAGGTATTACGTATATTATAAAAGACAGCTGCAGGAATATTCATACTACAGAGATACGTACAACTCCACCATTCTTATTATTAATAATAGGATATTAGGTTTAAATAAAGTAATGACTACTACTAACACAGAGTCCATGTTAGAGGCTTTTGAAAACACTCTTTCTTGACCTGCGAGGTTTCCGGCTGTCCACGCATACGTCACTGATAGGAAGTACTTAAAGAGTAACTAAACCCCAAAACAACTTTTTTTTGCTTCTAAGCTGTATAAATAGGTCTTTACCAATGCAGTCTTTCTGTTTCTGGGGATTGTTTTACATTTTGGTGTAAACTTCTTAGTGCTGCCCTCTTAAGGTTGAACGGTGGCTACTGCATTTGAATTTTGTGATTGGTGGAGAGCGGTACATCTTTACGTCACAGGCATCGACTGTGTCACAGCAGACATGGTCTCACAGACACGCCCCCTGGGTTTGGGTATAAAACCATCTATCAGACATACCGGCCCCGTGGCCAGTTTGGAGTGGGATTGCGTTTTTCAGGTTACCATTATTATCACATTAGCACTTAGTTAGCATAGCTAACATACTGTTTTGAACGTTAGCCTATGTTAGCATCACCACTCAGAGACCGGACCCATCCTATCTCTCTCTCCCTCAGCAGCAGCGCCAGCCTCAGACAGCGCTGACTCAGCGCCCTGAGCCAGCGGCTCGATTTGATACGGCTCACGGTCGCTGGGCTCCATAAAGCCTCCCTCTACTCCTCTATCTCCGGTGACGACGGAGGAGATCCGCTGGTTCAGAGCGCTGAGTCAGCGCTGCCCGAGGCCGTTGCTGCTGAGGCAGAGGGAGACAGGAGGAGTCCAGTCTCTGAGTGGTAATGCTAACATAGGCTAACGTTCAAAACAGATGAACGTTGATCAGATCGATCAGTCGTAAAACTGCCAACGTCACTTTGGTCACTGTTCATGTTTCAGTGTCACATTAAGCGAGCTGTCACTCTCCTCCTGAACACACCCCCACGTCCCCCCTCCGCTCATCCTCCACACTTGGCCACGCCCCTCCGTTCTTCCTGGCACCGCCCACTTTGTAGAATTTTTTTAATGTTGTCTGGGGGCGGGGTTATGATTTTTCAGGGGGTTCAGTTACACTTTAAAGAAAATGGTGCTCGCTGCAGAACCACAAAGGCGGAGCTGCACCAGAGTCAGCACAGCCCCATTCATCCGCCATATCGTCGATAGAGAGATAGATAGAGATAGATACATTTTGAAATATATATATATATATATATATATATATATATATATATATATATATATATATATATATATATATAGATATATATATCTATATATATATATATATATATATATATATATATATATAGATATATATATCTATATATATATATAGATATATATATATATCTATAGATATAGATATATATATATATATATGGTATTTCATTTCAAACAATAATAAATGAGCTATAAATGAGTTCTTTTTGTTTGTTGATTTTGTAGCTATGTAACTTACGAAGCCGGCATTCATAATCATTACAAAACATTACAAACATAAGATGTAGATGTATCTGATTTTCAGTTGAAGACTATGATATATCATGATACTCTGGTTTCAAATGCACCCCTAGATGTAGTTTGAATATAACAAATAAACACAGATTCATGGATATTTGGCTTATGTATCACTTTACGTTTACTGATTAACTTATTTAAGAACTTATCTCAGAACATCCTGTTTTGTAACAAGATGATTCACCACAAATATAACCCATTAATCGTAATGTTCAGATTCAGCACCAGCTAGCATTTAAACATTCATCTTCATAATCATGTTCACATTTTAAACACCAGAAGACCAAGACTAACTGACATATAGTTATTTAGATGTTTTATGTAATTTTATTAATGTTTGAAATGAAAAACCATCTAATGAAACGGCTTTATTCATGATTCAATTAATCAGTGTATCATGTGTTTAGTCAATTTCACCTAGCACTGAATGTTCTGGATCAAGAGTATTGTCAGTGTGTATATATATATATATATATATATATATATATATATATATATATATATATATATATATATATATATATATATATATATATATACATACATTGCACAGATGTTCTTTGGGATTTTGTTTTACATTCCCGGTGTATAAATCTATCCCTGCCTTGTATTTCTCCAACACACTCCAGTTGTGCTTCACAGCCGTGGAGTAGGCGGTTATTATTGGGTCTGGAAATGTTTTCATTTGTAGGTTAGATCTACAATGGAACAATTAAATTCCCTTTTTGTTTGGTTATGTTTCTGTAATCCAGGTAAACACTATAACAGTCCTCAGGACTTTTTTGGCCTCACCTCAAAGTCAACACCTTTCAGAGTCCATTCCAGTTTGTTTATTATAATGTTCTTGGAGTTGAGGACACCATCATCTTCCTGCTTCAGAGAGCCCAAAATTGCTATTTGTGGGGCTGATTGTCCAAAAAAGAAGAATGCTATAATAGCTGTGAAAACAATGAATGATTCTTCACGTCCTCCAACACGAAACAGTGAGGAAACAACAGTATTCAGGCATACGTCTTCTTCTGGAACAACTCATCAATTGTCAATCATGATTTTTCCCTAAAAAACTACCCCCAAAAAACCCCACCCTGTTAAAACATTGCAATTTTCTTCAGAAATTAATCAAGTTTTCACACCATCACACCATAATTCAATTCAATTCAATTCAATTTTCAATTCAGTTTATTTATATAGCGCCAATTCACAACAGATGTCATCTCAAGGCTCTTAACAAGAAGTTATTTCAATACATTTATACAAACATTCCAATCAGTTAAAAAGTTTCCTATTTAAGGAATCCCAGCAGATTGCGTCAGTCATTGGCGTGAGGTTGGGCCCCGTTGATGCAGACTTTCCAACCACAGCAATCCTTCAGCAATCCCTCCTACTGAGCAAGCATGTAGCGAAGGTGGAGAGGAAAAACTCCCCTTTAACAGGAAGAAACCTCCAACAGAACCAGGCTCAGTAGGAGCGGCCATCTGCCACGACCGTCTGGGGGTTTGAGAAGACAGAGCAGAAACACAGAAGGAACAGAAGATCTGATATAAGAGAACTTTCTATGTTACAGAAAGTAAAAAGTTAATAACAGGACACAGTGGATGTTCAGTTCCTGGGAGGATCATCCCAGTCGATGCCCCCCATCCAACAGGGCATTGCAGCCAAGCAGGATACCAGACCAGGTATATCTTCTATGGAGAGAAAAACACTGAGAGAAAACAAAGTTAACAGTCGAAATAACAGAATGTACTGTAATACAACTGGAGAGTAGTAGGAGAAAAGGAAGTAGCAGAGTGAAGAAAATTGGTAAGTCTGTCCTCCAGCAGTCTAAGCCTATAGCAGCATAACTACAGTGATAGCTCAGGATGACCTAAGCCACTCTAACTATAAGGTTTATCAAAGAGGAAAGTTTTAAGCCTGGCCTTAAAAGTAAACAGAATGTCTGCCTCACGGACTAAAGCTGGGAGCTGGTTCCACAGGAGAGGAGCCTGATAACTAAAAGATCTGCCTCCCATTCTACTTTTAGAAATCCTAGGAACTACAAGTAAACCTGCAGTCTGAGAGCGAAGGGCTCTGTTAGGAACATATGGAACAATCAGATCTCTGATGTATGATGGAGCTTGATTATTAAGGGCTTTGTATGTAAGAAGAAGGATCTTAAATTCTATTCTGCATTTAACAGGGAGCCAATGAAGGGAAGCTAAAACAGGAGAAATGTGATCTCTCTTTTTAATATTCATCAGAACTCTTGCTGCCGCATTTTGGATCAACTGAAGGCTTTTAATGGCATTTTGTGGACTTCCTGATAGTAAAGAATTACAGTAGTCCAGCCTTGAGGTAACAAATGCATGGACTAGTTTCTCAGCATCACTCCTGGACAGGATGTTTCTAATTTTAGCAATATTCCGGAGGTGAAAGAAAGAAATCCTAGAAACCTGTTTAATATGGGATTTAAATGTCAAGTCTTGGTCAAAAATAACGCCGAGGTTCTTTACGTTATTACTGGGGTCCAATTTAATGCCATCCAGATGAAGTGATTGACTAATCAGTTTCTGTTTAAGAACTTCTGGTCCAAAGACGGCAACTTCTGTTTTGTCAGAATTTAAAAGCAAAAAGTTTAGGGTCATCCATGTTTTCATGTCTTCCAGACATGCCTGTAATCTACCTAACTGACTGGGTTCATCAGGATTTATGGATAAATATAGTTGTGTATCATCGGCATAGCTGTGGAAATTTATCCCATGCTGTCTAATGATTCTACCAATTGGGAGCATATATATGGTGAACAGAATTGGTCCAAGGACAGAACCCTGTGGAACTCCACAAGTAACCCTTGAGAGGGAAGAAGATTTATCATTTAGATGAACAAACTGGAATCTGTCAGACAAATATGATTTAAACCAGCCTAGTGCTGTTCCTTTGATCCCTGCAACATGTTCAAGCCTTTCTAAGAGAATATTATGATCGACTGTGTCAAAAGCAGCACTGAGATCTAACAAAACCAGAACAGACACCAGTCCATTATCTGAGGCCATGAGAATATCATCAGTAACCTTCACCAGTGCTGTTTCAG
Source organism: Valencia hispanica (assembly GCA_963556495.2). Taxonomy (NCBI): domain Eukaryota; kingdom Metazoa; phylum Chordata; class Actinopteri; order Cyprinodontiformes; family Valenciidae; genus Valencia; species Valencia hispanica. The sequence goes on along the minus strand of OY747715.1, from coordinate 50,715,849 downwards.
TGCTATGATGAGCTCTAAAACCTGACTGAAACTCTTCAAACAGCTCGTTACTGTTTAGATGTTCACAGACTTGATTAGCAACTATTTTCTCAAGGACTTTGGATAAGAAAGGAAGGTTAGATATAGGTCTGTAATTCACTAAGTCATCATGATCAAGGGAAGGTTTCTTGAGTAAAGGTTTAATTACAGCTATTTTAAATTCCTGTGGTACGTATCCGTTTACTAAGGATAGATTCATCATATCCAAAATGGGGCCAGGAACCAAATGGAACACTTCTTTAAATAATTTGGTTGGAATTGGGTCCAACATACAAGTTGAAGGTTTAGATGAGGCTAATATTTTTGAGAATTCCGAAAGCTCGACTGAATCAAAACAGCCTAAGCACAACTGAGGATCTACAGTTCTTTCCGATGCTGCCTCATTTACTGAGGAAGAAGTAATCATGTTTGGGAGAATGCCAATGGTTTTGTTTTTAATAGAATTAATTTTATTTACGAAGAATCCCATAAAATCATCACTGCTAAGAGCCGGGGGAATAGTTGGCTCAACAGAGCTATGACTCTGTGTAAGTTTGGCAACTGTACTAAAAAGAAACCTAGGATTGTTTTTATTCGCCTCTATTAATGATGAAAAATATGCTGTTCTAGCTTGTTGAAGGGTCTTTTTATACAGCAATAGACTGTTATTCCAGGTTAAATAGGAATCCTCTAGATGTGTAGAGCGCCATTTTCTCTCCAACTTCCTAGTATTCTGCTTTAAAGTACGCAACTCTGCGTTGAACCAAGGAGTCAGCCTCCTATGGCTAGCCACTTTCTTTGTTAAGGGGGCTACACTATCTAATGCCAAGCGCAATGAGGACGTAACGCTGTGAACCAGACCATCAATTTCTGAAGGGTTAGAGATAGAATTGCTGCCATCCACTGTGTTACTCTGAGACACTGAGGAAAGTAAGAATGGAACAGAAGGCTGACATAAGCAATAAGAACTTGACTGTTATTTTTGCAGTACACTTTATTATTCTCAATTACTTTATCATTGAAACTGAACAAAAAAACAACAAAAACAAATAAATCAAATGGAGTCTGGAGGTTGTGAACTAAAAAGGATTGCCTCTGGCCATCATCAGCTCAGCTGTGAGACGTGTCACTCCTCCGTCCTCCAGGATGCTTATCAGGATCTGAAAAACTATTAAATCACTCATTCATACCTTGTTATGCTTTACAGAATGCACCTTTTAAACATTCCAGAGGAATGAAATATAGACCGCAATTGCCTTATAATCTCCTCCCATTTCCCAAGTAAGCTAAGCTAGTGACCATCTTACCTCAGGTCAAAGACAAAGTCCAGCAGCCTCATCTCCCCTCTCCTTATCTTGGCTCCAACACCAGTGATCTCCTCTATCACCTTCAAAAGCTCAAATATCTGATTAAAAGTAAAAATCAATCAATTCATCTATTATGCCATAAATAACACACATACATGTGACTGCTGACATTTTTACCGACCCGCTGGTCACTGACATTCAGTGTCCTCAGCTTTAAATGTTGCTTCAGACTGACAGATGTTGAGGGGTTCAGCCACAGGAAGAGTCCGTTGGAACGCACCTTTCTTTTCATGAGGTCTTCATGTAATGTCTGACAGCAAAGGATAAAGGGTCAACATTTAAATGACCAGAGAGAATGTAATTAGTGACAGCAGAATCGATTTAAGAATGACCTTTATTTGATCTCTTGAAAACACCGCTAAGATCCCACCTTTCTCCACAACATCTACCATCCTGCAGATCGGAGAAGACAAAAAAAACAAAAATACAAAGGACTGCCACCAGTTACAGTTACAGGACATGATTTTAAACAGCAGAAAGAGAACTTATTCACATGACTTGTGAGAACAGCTAGGATTTGCTGTCTCTCACGCTCTGAAGCTGCATTTTTGCATTGTGTTTAAACATTCATGAGTATTTTCATAAGTGCAGTATATTGATGTTCTTTATTTATTTTACTTTTATGTGAAACTAAACAGGTTTTATTGACAAGAAAAATGGTGTGGTACCTTGGCCTGTCTTCCACATCTGTGCATCCACAGATAAATGACTTTTTTTTAAAGATTCATACATCTTCCAGCACAATCTTTGTGCAGCCAGCCCTTGGATGCTTTGCACTGCAACCATTCCAGAGACTCGACATCTGGGTACAAGAGTCTAAGCTACGGTGGCCGGGAAGGAACAAAATTACATTAACCTGAAACACTTTTACAAGTTTACCGAAACACATTTACAAAGACATGACCTGGAAGTGATACTGCAGGGATGAGGTTAGGGTCGGGACAAGACCAAAGTGGTAACAGTAATGGAATCGATCCTGCCAGCAGCTCAATCTGCAGAGATGTTTTGCCCGTTTTGCGGAATCTATTTTCAAGTTTTAGTGACATTTTGTGGTGATTGTGGACATAGTTTGGACTTTGAGAAGAGAGAGGGAGAAGAGGTCGATTTTATGGACTTCCTCGTTAATAAACGAACGCCACTCATACAGTGTGATTGTTGACATGTTGGAATGGCTTCACAGTGTCCGCCTGTCTTTGTGGACCGTGAAAACGAAATTAAATAATGCCGGATTCTACCGCAGAAAAAACTATTAATCTGAAGTAGATATCAGAAACGCCATCAGACCACTTCCCCCTAAAACTTGAAAAGATTCCGCAAAACGGGCAAAACATCTCTGCAGATTGAGCTGCTGGCAGGATCGATTCCATTACTGTTACCACTTTGGTCTTGTCCCGACCCTAACCTCATCCCTGCAATATCACTTCCACGTCATGTCTTTGTAAATGTGTTTCGGTAAACTTGTAAAAGTGTTTCAGGTTAATGTAATTTTGTTTTGCACTTCCCGGCCACCGTACTAAGCACCTGGAAATACATTTTAAGTTAAAGTCGCAGTGGCTGCATGTCACTTTCACCTGCAGGCGGACCTTTAATCATCCTGATGATGATGATAACAATGGTCCTGCCTGTGGTGTTGGAGGAGGAGGAGCTGGTGGTGGAGGAGGAGGAGGTGCTGGTGGTGTTGGAGGAGGAGGAGGAGGAGGAGCTGTCTGTGCTGGTGGGGAAGGTGATGATAATTTGTCCTTACATATAGCAAGATGTCACATGAATGCCATTCTACAGAGAATCGTTGATGGACAATAACAGCAATGATAATGCACTGTTTCCCAACAGCCCAGTATGCATTTTATGATGACAAAATCTAAAATAAAAAAAGAACAGATTTGATTAACTGTCTTGTGTACAGTGATGTTTCATGCAAAGTAGCACAACAGACTTCACCCAATACCAGCCCAAGTACTTTGTGAAAAGTATATGCCTTGCATTATATGTTATTTATTGCTAATTTAAAAAAAAGGAAAAACTGACAAAATAAATGACAATATATTCATATTGGCAAAAAGTATGTATACATTTTGCCAATATGAATATTTAGTTATTATTGATTCTTTAATTATATAATATACAGCGAATGTATACTTTCATTGAAAGTTTGTGAATGAATGATAGGCCAAGACGTGCAAACAACAGAAGGGTCCATACAGTTCTAAACATTTGATGGGGGATGGATGCACACACACACACACACACACACACACACACACACACACACACACACACACACACACACACACACACACACACACACACAGAGTATGGAACAGTAGGTAAATGACTTAAGAAACTAATGCATACATACCTACATGTTTTACAGCCATGCTCACATGATTTTGTACATGATAGTTGACCTTGTAAAAATCAGCATATGCCATGTTAGAAAAAGTGCAGTGAATGTTGCTGCAACACTCACTCCATCACCTGCTCTAAAGACTGAAGGGGATCCTGCCCTCTCCTCAGTATTGTCTGATGCATCTGTGCAGGTCAAACACACAAGCACACATTTTCAATATAAAAAAAGTTTTAATGAGTTCTCATTATACACACGCTGAGCACATTCTTATTTTATTTTATCTAGAGCTAAACAAGTGCACTGGGACAGTCTAACATACTAGCTACGTTAGCATAACTACCAACTGCAATTACCCCAAAAATGTACCGCGCATTGCAAGATAAACGTTTAAAAAATAACTTAGTGCTTATGTAGACATTATTACATGTCTTGGAAAACATTTGAACTTAATTATATTTATGTTACGTTGGGTTACTTACAGCCATTAAGTCGAAGTTCAGTCGCTTGCTCACAATCGATCACAATGTACGTGCTATTCACACCACCAGCGTCTATTAATATGGAAAGCCAAGAGAGCCAAAAACGCGTGAAATTTTGTGTGTCTTTCACACGTAAACAACACGTTAACAACACGTAAACAATGCGTACTTTGCGTGTGAAGATAATCAACGCGAAAACAACACGTAAACAACGTGTTAATGACACGCAAACAACACGTAATATTTTAATTGTAAGGTTATGTCACTGCTGATTGGCTTCCAAGACGTGGGATGAACCACTACAACAATCAGAAAAGGGGGGAGCTCAGCAGATAACAGCAGGCTGCAGATAATGCTATTTCTGTCATCTGCTAGAATCTCCTGAAGGGGATTGTAATGGCAAAAAATAGTATCTCAGGGTTTCCATTATAAAGAAGACTTGAGTCCCAGAAGGCGTTTAAGTATTTAATTCAAACATGTCTGGCCAGACACGGAGGGGACAGAGTTACTCGTGCATCACCCCAACCAACCTTTCTAACTAACCGCTTAAATAGTATACAGCAATCATTGTTTATCTCTATAGATGTCTTCTCCAACGTTCACGCCCCGCCTCCGGAGAACTGCTTCATGCGAGTCTTATACCAATGCATAAAGCAGCACATCCGAAGGCCAGACTGTTATCTTACTGCCCCGGCGTCTGTCTCTCTGGTGACCTGACACATATATCTTTATCATAACATTAAGCTGGAACAATAAGCTTGTCATTTTACCCTAGATGCATTTACTAAACAGATAATATACACTTAATTCCTAATTGCATAACAATTTTCCACCACAATTCCCTGCTTTATTAACTTAATTAATACCATAAATATAAAGGGAAAATTCTAAAGTGCTATCACAAACTCCCTAAAAGGTTGGTAGGTTGATAAAAAAAAAGACAATGTTCAAAACACAAATTACAATCAGACATGAGACATGCTTGGCCATGGAATTAGCTCACAGTGACAAATATTAGATCCTTCCAGATGACTTTGCTGAGACTCCTGTGCATTGAGACCGAAAACCCACGGGGTCTTCTTACGCCATTTTGTGTGGGCAAAATGTCATCTCAACAGCCCCTCGCCCCAGAGGCGGCCATCCACAGGTCTCGTCATCGGTCAGGATGTTCTAGATAAAACACAGAACAAAGGAGAAATTATGTAGCATCTTCCAGTACACTTCAGAGGGTATTACATCAACACTAGGTGTTGAAATGTATACTCTTCCCTTGCGCTGTTTGTTGTCTGTTGCCTTGAAGTCAGCCTCCGCCAGCATCCAGTGACCCATAGCCACCGATCAGTCCTTCCCTGGAAAAGAAGAGAGTGGTCACCCCTCAGAAGGTCCTTCAGTGAGAACCTCCCAATGCGACCCTTGGGAGCTGAGCTAATTAGGTATTAGAGCATTGATGTTCAAACAAAGGTGAGCCAATTCACAAAAGGTGATTAGGATGATTATGACAAGTATAACCCACACCCTATGGTTTCAGATCAACCTAATGCAACTGTGTGCAAAAGCAATTCTAAACAACTCACAACCTGGTTAATGAGCCAAACCTCATCAACTGAAGCCAGATTACAATTAAGGTAAATGTCTCCAAATCAATCTTTACTAAATCCATGCCAAGAAAAAGACAACTAACCATTCCAACTTGTGAGAGTAAAAAATCCCAAGAATCAACTACTCCCAGCAAGAAGTAAAGAAGGTTTTCAGATCAAATTAAAACTTTGTAAAGTTCCCAGACACAATATGTACTACAAGTCTGAACCCAAACCGAAATGGAATATGAAGTCAGACGTCAGGTCCAGGTAGTAAAAACCCTCATTAATTTATGACAGAGTTATGATTCACAAGAAACCCAATTAAACCTGCAAGTTACAATTCTCTTCATAATCCCTGAAAAATCTGTTCCAATTACTATCAAATCCATTTCCCCCCTTTCTTTAAGGCATCGTCTTGCACATGCCTTAAAAAATCAAGAAACAAGGAAACAATAACTTCAACTGCTTCTCCAGTGTCAAGAAAAGAAACATAGTAGGTTAAAGGTCATGCATAAGGCATAACCTCAGAACCTGTGTATCCTGCTGCTGTCGCTGCTGAGGCAGCTTCAACCCCCAGATAATCATATCCCAATCATTTAGGTTCGCAATTAGGTTCTTATATTTGAATTACCTTGTTGTTAAACGTATGCTATACAAATAAAATTGCCTTGCCTTGCAAAAACAAAATAATAAATTCACCACATAGTTACCTAATGTATTTAAGAATGTTAGTCCTACTTGCATTAGCTACATCAACACTTCATTTCCCTCTGGGATCAATAAAGTATTTTGAATTGAATTAGACGACTTCTTCAGACCCTGCTTTTCCAGAATCTAATTGATGTTACAGTAAGGATTATTTTTGCAACCACCTTAGTTAAAATTGTTTTACTCAGGACACAGTTTATTTACCTAATTAATATCTCTGCTGCTGTTATTTGCTCATCTGTTTCTTACAGTTTATTCTCTGTTAACTCCTTGAAAAAAAAAAACATTTATTCTAAATGCACAATTTTAAAACCTGTACAACTGTAAAACATCTCTATTTCAATTTATCTCACTCAGTTGCACATTCAGATTTGAGTATGCCTCTTCTATTTTAATAACAACGATGTCAAGTAACTTTTTTACCTGTACCTGATACTCTTGCTTAAGAAAGAAACTTTTCTTCATTGCAGTTTCTGTGTAGGACTTGAGTTATACTTTATACTCTACCGGAGTAATTATCTATTTGCCAACTTTTTACCTCTACTCAGTACTTTAGACAGCTTATATTTTAAAATTAGCCCTGTTACCCCTGTCTCATTTAGTCTTTTATTAAAAGGAACACACAAAAAACCTCATTAAAAATTAAAGAATGCTACAACTGAATAGAATTAACTGCGGTTTGATAGTAGGTCTCACATTTATTATACTGACACCCTGTTTTTTTTTAATGCGATCTATAGCATATAATGTGCACAGGTGTTAACTGAATATTTTCCACATTTTTCCCGTCTTTAGAACAGTGACCGAAATTCTGAATCTATTTTTAGCATCATTTGTCTTAATGAAGTAAACTAAATTTTAAAAATAGAAACCAAGTAATTTTAAAACCCACTGTGTGTGTAGGTCACACCTTTTGGCTTAAAGATTGCACCAAATACCCAACCCTCACATATGCAGCTGACACAGGTAGCCTAGTGTATCCCAAATGTGTCCTTATTATTTAACATTTTTATTAAACATTACTATCATTAAGTAAAAGTTCGTTTTGGTCGAGGTATGTCTAAAGCTTTATTCTTTATCGTTTAATGTTCTAATCCTAACTTTGTTTCATGCTTTCTACCTCCTTTGTGTGAATCTAAATGTATGTACAGTCTATGATCTAAATGCTTCTATCTGTCACTTTGCTGCCGGTACAGCAGAAGTTCCCCTTCTTGGGAAAATAAAAGCATGATTCATGAAGTTAAGAATTACCATATTTTAATTTGGAAAGCTCATGTTTGAAACAGGAAGTGGTGTTGCGCAAAAAACAAACACTTTGACTAACCCGGACTCGTTAACATCCAGGAAGCAACTGAAAACTCAAGACTAAACTTTTCGTCCAAACAGTGTTTAAGTTCCTATTTTTAGACTTCCAGCCGCAGAGCTATTAACGCTTCATCAGTGTCGGGATCTATGATTGTTTACAACCAGAGAATCGCAGCACATCGGTCGTAAGAAAGAAGCTTGTGGCTCAATTAGCTGATTAGCTACAAGAGAATCGCATTAAATCTGCAACAGACTTTATTTCAGATCATTTTTACCACATTGTAGTTAATAACTCGCTGGCTAAGATTAACCTTAGAGTTTTTACCCGCGTTGTTTTCTATTCGTTTTCTGTAAATTACTCAAAAGACTGAAATATTTTCATACTGCCACTCGGATTTGTATTAACTGGAGTTGGTTTTCAATATATCCGATTCTAACCGTGCGTTTTCCGTGTTATTTCTATTTACTGCGGAGTAGGCTACGTGTATCAAAAGTATTAGTTAAACATAGAAACCATCGTTCATCTAGTTTATTGCTGAATTGCATCGTTTCACATAGGATCTTAAAAGAACGTTTTCAAGCTAAGGTTACCGGGCCAAACGCGGCCGCCCCTTATCTCATGAACACAGAGTGTTATAGTTTTAGGTCGAACCAGTTTTAATCAGTCACAATAGTTCAAATTTTATATTACCATTTACCTTTGTTCATTATTTCCCCCCGAGGCTTTAATTGATTAGCGCAAATCTAACAGCTGTAACTCACTGAGTACAGCACACCCATTTAATAGGCTATAAAATTAATATGGATTCAGGTTAGAAAATACTCAAATATTAGATTGATGAGGTAAATGTAATTTCCATCGCACATTAATTTGAAGGATTGCTTTGAAAAACCAGCATAATAAATCAGATAGACTAAAGAATGTTTATTCATATTTGCAGAAAAATATAATTATTAATGATTGTTGGAAAGGTGTTCCAGCAAATATGTTTCCAAAAATGATGTAGGAATGATGTAGGAATTTATTCTCCAGTAAATCACTGAGTCACGTTTAGATAATTAATCATTATTATATTATCACCATTAAAACTATATCAAGTTTTCAAGATAATATAGTTTATTTTAAACATTAAATATGACTCATATGCACCAATCTAGATCATAATAATCATCCATCATTCATTATGCTTTAAATTGGAATATTCTCTGTTTTATTTGATCTATTTTAATCCAAGATCACTTGATGTTAAGATTGCAGTTTCCTAGATCTGTTGCGTTTAGTTTCTCAGATAGAGCGATGACATATTTATAATCCTGAGATCCCGAGCAATCCACTGATACTAAATCCATGTCAAATGCATTAAAAAGCCTATTTTGGAAATAATATTTAACAAGGATGAGAAAAGATAATGGAGTGTTTCCACGTCCTTCAGTCAGCATGCAGACACATCTCACAATTGGTGACCCAAGACACAGAAAGTATCCTTGAGCTTCTCACATGTTGGTTCAACATAACAATACATATCTCATTTAACACAGAGACTTAACCTTTAACATGATCAGTATAGTTTTTCCACATTAAGCCTTTCAAATCTTCTTTTATAAAAAATTCTACGCAGAAAAATTCTCACAACAGGCCTCAAATAATTTAGGCTGTGATAAAAGCCAAGAGAGCTACAACAAAACTAACTGTGAAATCTATAGTTCAGGATTAGATTTTTCCCCCTAAACACCAAGTGATTATATATTATTTGCTTTCTTAATTTGAAAAGTGATACGTCACTGTTGACGAACAAATACGTTTTATTATTTATTACTATTTAAAAGAGTGTTTTTGCAGCTACAGGGGATCACACTTCTGAGCCTCCCTTGTAAGGTCTAAGAGAAAATGTTAGAATTTGAATTCCCTTCACCATAAGCCAAAATATATAAGCAGCAACCAAACTCAGGTACGCACAGGTAACCTCCCAAGCCACTTGTCCATACCTTTTTGGGTCGAACCTCAAACATGACTCCTCCCCTGTGGACAAAGTGGTCAGTCCAAATGAGAAAAAAAGCAAAAAATAATGAGAACCAGCCTGACTTGCATTCTGGTTCAGTTGAAATTGAACATTGCATTGGTTGTCATAAGCAAAATTCCAAACTCACAGGACCACTGTATTGTTATAATTGATGGCCCCTAAAAAGCATTTGAGATATATTAATATTTACTTAAAACAGTGAGACGACTTCCCTTTAATTACAAAGTCAGGTGCCTTATATTAAGACCCACTTATATAACCTGTGTTTACCCACCAGAGTGACAAAACCATCAGATTTCTAGGATCAAACCTTTCCTGACCTCTTGCCCCTTATCCTGGAAGGAGACACAGAATACCTCACAGCTTGAGATCAATTCAGTAATTTTCCAATCAAAATTTCTAATAAGGCCCACTAGCTGCTCTGACGCTTGAATGTTCCCCAGATAAGATTAGTATTGATCTTTTTTCCATTTATTTAAACCCTAAGTAGCCTAAGGACCAGTCATCTTTATTTTAATGTTACCCAGCAGAAACCTAAAGTTTTATTTTTTTGTTGTGTTCAAATTATAGCCTAAACAATATTTTTTTACTGTTGCTGCTCACAGCAAAGTCTTGTTATTTTTAAGTCTCGTGATTGTCTACATTAGCGCCTTGCAAGCTGATAAAAAATTCATGAGGTCCGACAGTATTGAGAAAGAGCAGGACAATATGTATAGAAGCTTGGTTTGTGGAGCTCAGCATATCACAGCAGGCTGCAGATAACGCTATTTCTGTGGAGAAGATACCTCTTCCTGATCATTTTCAATTTATTTTTAATTATTGCAACAAAAATAATACATTCAAATAATGAATAATATACTATGACATTTTTTACTAAATAGATATTCCTTCCTGCCGCTCCCTCTTACCACTCAGATAGTGCATCACTTTTCTAAATTACTTTTTCATAAATGTTGTTTTACTTAATTTTGACAAAAAGGGACAAAAACATGCCCTTTGCATTAAACAACAATATTTCAATATTGAAAACATAAGTTATGTGAAGCAAATTGTTGATGCATCTGTCATATATCATATCAGCATGTCCAAAAGTCTTTTGACAGGACTCTAGTTATTTTGCAGTACAGCAGTGGTTGTAATTACAGGGTTGAAAACGTACCAAAAAAATAGAAATCAGTATAACAGGTTTATTAGGTGGAACAAAAACATGTATATACCAATCGTGGAATGTGTATGCTGCTTCATAACAATATGTAACAAACATATATATGAAAAAGACAAGATCTAGAACTAGAAAATTAAAATACAAACACAACCCCCCTCCCCGCAAAAAAACAAGTCCGAACTCTGAGCTGAGAACGGACCTACAGAGTCTGGCTCTCCTGCGGGGCGAGAGAGGACGAGGTGGAATATGAAGCAGCAGAACAATGTTAGATTTATTGCTTGAAATAATGAGGGAAATACAACGGGTATTGAAGGGAGATTGCATTATCCTGTTATTTGTCAAAACCTCCGTTACTTTTCATCATATACTAGTCTTATCAGAAGTGCATCCCCAGCTGATATGCGTCTTCTGTGTGGACGCTGCACCAGAATCTGCACATATCAGCTGACCGCTCGCTGGAGCTTGGATGTTAGTCAAGCTGCCTTATTTGACTCTGCAGATCAGCCTCATATTAATGTGTTCTGTCCATGTTTCATCACTTTCTCTTGCACTGCTTGATGATTTACTCCTGCTGCGCTCGAGTTTACAGAGTCTGGGAACATCTGTGATTGTGTGTTCCAGTATCAGTGTTGGCCTCAGTGGACTCTGGTCTCACATGACTACTTGCGTTCAGGTATCGTTTGATTTACAAATAAATATTTAGTAAAAGTAAAAATGATTTTGTTAAAATAATTTAAAAAATATTGAAAATGATCGGGATGGAGTATCTTAATATCCCCTTCAGGAGATTCTAGCACATGACAGAAATAGCATTATCTGCAGCCTGCTGTGATCTGCTGAGCTCCCCCCTTTTCTGATTGTTGTTATGGTTCATCCCACGTCTTGGAAGCCAATCAGCAGCGACATAACCTTACAATTACAATATTAGGTGTTGTTTGCGTGTCATCAACACGTTGTTTACGTGTTGTTTTCACGTTGATTATCTTCACAAGCAAAGTACGCGTTTTTTGCGTGTTGTTTACGTGTTGTTAACGTGTTGTTAACGTGTTGTTTACGTGTGAAAGACACACGAAATTTCGCGCGTTTTTGGCCCTCTTGGCTTTCCATATATTAACAGGCGGGTCTGCACCGACTAGGGGCAGGGCTGACTCTGGTGCAGCTCCACCTTCAGGTGCAGCTCCGCCTTTGTGGTTCTGCAGCGAGCAGCCTCTCCCTTAAAACCTTGCTGGCTCCAAATGTACTTACTTTAAACGGCCAATAGAGGGCAACAAATATCCTACCTGTCTAGGAGTAAGAAGCGACACAATGTTAATCTCCTTCTAGAATCCGTGTTGTACAGGATGAAGTCGCCCCAATCATGCTCTGTTAGCTGCAGTGAGATCACTTATGTTATATGTTGGAGTTAAAACATTAGAAGCCCTTTTGTCACCTGCAGGAAAACTCTTAGGCAAAGGACTTTCAATGCCAATTGTTTGGGATTAAAGGGATCTGCCGTAATTATCCCAAACCAGCAGTTAATCTGCTGCTGCTGAGCCGGGAATAGATAGCTTACAGGATGGTACTCATCTGCTCCACCTCTTTGCCTACGCTCAACCTTACCACACTGAGATAGATTTCTTCTAAATAGTATACAGGTGGAGAGAGAGGTGAGTTCCATTGGGATGGAAGGTTTTACTTCATTCTTGTAGATCATAGGTCAAAGGTCAGGAACAGGGGGCGTTTCCTGGACCTGGAAACATTGGGGGCTGAGCCCACACCCTCTTAGAGGAACCTGGGGAAACCTGTGCAATAAAAAAGACTTTTTATTAAAGCTTTCTTGATCATTGTGGCACCTTGTTTAAAGCCAAATACAGCGATATGCACTTCAAAATGTATTTCTTTTCAAACTTAAATGTGACAATGTAAAGAAGATCTCAAAAATCAGTATTAATATCAGGTAAAACAGAGTGATAAAATTAGTCAAAAGGTAACAATTATTTTCTTTTTTTTCTTTCTCTGACAAGCATAAAAGTGAGTTCTGTGTCAGGTTGCATGGTGGACCTCTGTGTCTGCTGCTCTTTTCATCATTCTCTGTCCTGTCTAGGTTAATCTGTAAACCAAGTACAACATCAGATTTCTTTTATCTTAATAGATGTTATCAAAAGGTAATCATAAAAGGAACTGACCTTTGCAACATTATTAGCATTCGAGTGTCATTTATTGGGGAACATTGGCTCAATTATATCGTTTTAACTAGAAAAGCAATCGGAGAGCGCGGACCTCCGCCAAGGCAGCTCAGTCCCAGTCAAGACAGCAGTGTTTGTACTCAGAACTAAAGTAAAACTGTTGATTTAATCAGTGCTGTAGTCTAGTTTATTCTAGTAGTATACTCTGATTTGTTTCCTCCCAGACAATCATCGGTCCAAACGTTTAATCCTGCCCTGCTTTCTGAAGCAGCTCTTTCTATGCTATATTTATGAAGATGCTACATTATCAATAGTCTAATGAATGATAAGACAGAGAAACAGCTTTAATTAGTTAGAATTATTTATGGATTTTAAGTATTTATATTTACATCTATCTTTAAACCCCCATGTTGTGATTCTATTGTCTGTCACTCAGTCTAGGCCCCGCCCCCTTTTTGTATTACAGCCCTGCTCTTATTTTAGTGTGACAAACCAAGATCATCACTGGCCTCCATTTAGCCCTCTTTAAAAACTTCATAGATACACCCTTGCTCACCAGTCCTAATGAAGTATTTTATGCTTATAGAAACATTATATAAACATATTATTCAAGCATTATAACCTATAATCATTTTGAATAAGACGTACGGATTTAGACTCACTTTAGGGTTAAACACAGCGGGTCTGACCCACATTAATGAATATCATTATTAATTCAAACTCTTAGAAAATTCTCTGTGTTGGAGCTTTGTGCAGAAAGTTCTGGTGCTGCTAAAAGCAAGGGGCCAGTTACGGCCGGGAGAAAGCTTGCAATGAGCTGCACTGTGGGGCGATGAGGAGCCATAATGAGACACAGATCGAAGAGGACACGCAGACCAACGCACGTCGGTCCAAAATATCCAAAGATTTTTTCCGACTTACGTGTTTTCACAAACACTGCTGTTTATTTATTACTGTTTGTTTAATTGCTCTGCATGTTTTTTATGATTATATTTTTATCAGTTTTACTATTTAATCTTAGCACATTAATTTACCGTTTCTTTTTATACTTTAATTTATCTTAATCCCCGTTCCAGTGTTTCCTCTGTGGGAGCCCTCTGTCCTTGGAGCGGTGGTTGGCTGTAGCTGCCTGGGTGCTCTCCAGGTGGAGCTTGGGTGGAGGTGGGGGTCGTGGCCTTGCCTCCACTGGGTGCCCTGTGTCGGTGCCTCAGCTGCTGCTGTTAGTCTACTGCTGCCGGGGCAGATGGCTCCTCTGATGGCGTTTCCTTGCATGGTTCATCTATACTCGGCCCAATGTCCTTTTTTACTTTTTCTTTTAACTGTGTGTGTGCATGGGAGATGGGTTGGGGGGAGGGGGGTATAACTGTGACCATGCTTTTAAATCTGTGGGGGAGGGAAGGGAAGGTGGTTTAATGTGGGGTCATTTTTTTCTGTAAAGCACTTTGTGATGCAACTTCTTGTATGAAAAGCGCTTTATAAATAAAGTTTGATTTGATTTGATCTGCCTAATGTTCATATAATCTGAAGACATAAAGTATATAAATTGTTTGTTTACCTGTTTTATGTGTTGGCCCAGAGTTTTGCCACCCACTGTCAGCCATCGCAACTAAAGAATTGTCCCTCTTATTTCTGTCAAATCGTCTGATGTGTATTTTCTTTCAGGACCGCTCTAGAGGTTATATTAAACACCGGGCTGTCAGCCAATGAGACACGGAAGATTCCCCGCACAACTCCTCTCTGATCGGTCATACCGTTGTGCGTCTGTTGCATTCACAGAAGTCAGGAAATTACAAAACTACCTTCTTCGGCAATGTCATGGGGCGGCTCAGTTAATGTAAACTTATTCCTTCTGGGGTGAAAAAAAACATTCGGGGCTTGATGAGAAATGTTCGGGGCTAGAGCCGGGAATGCCCAGGCCAGGAGATGCAACTGGTCAGGAATATGAAACAGAAATGTGACTATAAGATTGCAAAGTAATTTAGTGGGCAACATGTCAAAAAGAATTTGCAAATACTTAATTTTTACAAACCAGACAGCTTCTTTGATGATATAAGATAAATATTTTTATTACCTATTATTGAACCTATGTATCTTATTTTGCACTTTTCCAATTTTCTGCAACCCACCACCCCCACTGTGTGTTACTATTTAAGCTGTTGTAACTTGTGAATTTATCCACTGTGAGATCATTAAAGTATGATCTTATCTTATTTTCCACTCACCTATAAATGCTGCTCAGCTCTGTTTAGCTGAAAGAATGGTGATCAATTCTGTGAGTAATTTGTGTCTCTCTCAGTTAGTGGCGGTTCTAGCATGAATGGCACCCTAGGCAGGCCTCCCATTTTCAGCCCACTGAGCAAGGAGCAAACGCAACACATCAGAAGAATCAAAAATACTAATATGATAAATGTTAGAGCTGAAATACAAATATGAAAGATTTATCTGGAGAAATTCTGTCAAGAAAAATCATGGATACTCTATGAGACTGCAATCGTCAAAGTTTTGAATGACATCCGCATAAATACAGACTGTGGTAGAACCGCAGTGCTGGTTCTGTTGGACCTCAGTGCAGCATTTGACACTGTTGATCATGATATACTGTTGCAGCGACTGGAGAGCTGGGTCGGACTCTCTGGTAAAGTACTTGGCTGTGAACTGTTGAGTTATGAAGATCCGCCTGGTGGTTCCAGGAACCAAGGGAAACACGAATGAGTAAGCTCCAGGAAGGACCGGAATAGAGTTTGTGGAGGGAATGAGGAAAGGTGAGTTTCTCTGACTAGTTTCACTAGGAAAATTCTTCTAAATAATTCTGAGGAGAAGTTTGGCCGGAATACCACGCTGAATGCAAGAACCATCTGGCGTCAGTCCCCAGGATCCACTCCCCTTTTGAACGGTAGTGCTGATGAGGAACACCTGCTGTTACATCTGCCGGTCACACCCTGCGGAATGAGGTATGGAAAAAACAACCACACCCAAGCTCCCAGCTGCTTAAACTTAAAAGTACCTCCCCCTCAACGGACGCCACCTGGTGGACGACAAGAGGAAGTAGTCGACAAAGCCTCAAAGTAGGTGATGAGAGAGGAGTCCAGGATAAAGGAGCGGAGAACTCATCTTCGTTCCTCGGGGCCGTATCCCTCCCAATCAACCAGGTATTGGCAAGGACGTACAGCAACGATACGGCGAACCGTGTAAGCGAGGTGGCCGTTGATGATCCGGGTGGGTGGAGGGGGTTTTGCAGGAGGGCACAATGGACTAGAGGCGACTGGTTTAATCCAGGAGATGTGAAACACTGGATGGACTCGGAAGTGGGATGAGAGTTTAGGTCTGACTGTGGTTGAATTCATGATGGACTCGATGGGGTAAGGACCTAGGAACCGAAGGGATAACTTCTTGGAATATGCTTTTAGTGGAAAGTCTTTAGAAGAGAGCTAAACCTGTTGTCCTGGGGTGTATACTGGTGCTGGAAGGCGTCTTCGATCTGCAATCCTCTTGCTTTGAGATGAGGTTCGTTGGAGGGCACTTTGGGTTTGATTCCAGATACGGCGGAGTGAAAGGATCTGAGCACGGACCAAGGGGACAACTGGATCGGAAAGAGAGGATGGAAGTAGTGGGGGTTGATATCAGAGAGAGACTTCAAAGGGGGAGAGGCCGGTTGCTGAAGAGACCTGTATATTATGAGAGTACTCTATCCAAGGTAGATGCAGACTCCAGGAGGTTGGGGTATTGGCACAGAGACAGCAAAGTGTGTTTTCAATGTCTTGGTTGAGACGTTCACATTGTCCATTAGTTTGAGGGTGGAAACCGGATGAGAGATGTGGTTTGGCCCCCAGTGCTGTGCAGAAATCTTTCCAGACTCAAGAGATGAACTGGGGGCCATGACCTGAGATTATCTCTGAGGGGATGCCGTGAAGACGGAAGACGTGGTGAATACGGAGTTTAGCAGTAGCGGTAGATTAAGGGAGTTTGGTGAGGGCAATGAGATAACAGGCTCTAGAGAATTGGTCGATGATGGTGAGGATTGCGTTTCTTTCTTTAGAAGTGGGTAGACCAGTAACAAAATCTAAAGCAATATGAGACCAGGGATGGGATGGAATGGAATGGAGAGAGGTTGCAGTAGTCCGGACGGTGGTCTATGTGGGGTCTTGTACCTGTTGCAAGTAGAACAGGAGGTTACATATTGTATTACATCCCTATTACAAGATGGCCACCAAAAGTATCAGACGGAGAAGGGCAATAGTGCGACTGGTACTGGGATGACAGGAGAATTTGGATGTGTGTCCCCAATGGATGGTCTGTGCTCTGAGGAAAGATGGAATGTAAATTCGAGGGGAGGGCCACCACCTGGGTCGGGTTAAGACTTTTGGGCTTCTTGGATGGCTCATTCCAAATCCTAGGTGAGGACCCCAACAAAACTGGAGGATGGGTATGGGCTAGCTAGATCATAATCAGTCATAATAATTTCTTATTTGATTAGCGTTCAGTTAAATACAAAAGAAAGAATTACCACAAGACAAAGCATGAGATAAGGCTAATCAAAAAGGTATTGGCTGAAGCACATGCTTGTTATGCCAATCCTTTTCACAAAAAATAAAAAAATCATTCAGCAAGCAGCTCACTTACATAGAGCTTGAAGCAAAGAAAACCTAAAAAAAACTAATTCAATAAAATACAAAACAAAAGACTTCCATCTTTGAGAAGTAAATACATTAAATTAAGTTTCACAATAATTCCGACAGAAACAACCAAGAGTTTCAGTATTATTATTGTTGCTCTTCTTCATTTTTTACATATTTTCTAATACTTTAGTTTTGAACATGTTTTTAAACAAGGAAAATGAACTACATTTTTTAAAGCCATTGTCATAATAATTCCACAAGTTGACACCTCTTACAGAAACACATCTTTGCCTTATGTTTGTTCTTATCTTGTTTTTTTTAAACAGTCTGTTCCCCTTAAGTCATATGGACTCTCTTTGACTTCAAACAGCCTCTTGAGTACTGCGGCAGAGTAAATTATTTTGAGCTTTATACATTATCTGTGCTATTTTATTGTTGGGGGACACACAGACATTGGGTGGCGCTAACCCACATTCTAACTTCGACAGGAGAAGAAGAGGACCAGAACTGGAGAGGGCAGTTCTGGCTTTTAGCCAAACAGCGCCAGGAGAGATCCAATCCTTCTTTCGCGGGCGAGGGAAGGGGGTAGGGTAGGACGACAATACTGCTGATCAATCAGAACCGCGTCCAGACTGGAGCGTTACGCCACCCCGACAAAGCCTGGGACAATGCAATCTTGGACCTGCAGAGAAGGTACTGTGTCAGTGAAATGAGGTGCAGCTGATCGCTGTTTAGCAAGCCGGAGAGGATGACACACGCCATCTAAGCTAATGCTACCCGCGATTCGACAGCTATAATACTCCCACTGCTAACGGACCACAGCTGTGGCTAGCCTGCAGGCTAACATTGTTTTGGCTTCGCCTGTCTCTCTGGGCAGAGGCGAGATTACTTTAGTTTAAACAAGATTTAAGGGTTGTTTGTTTTCACTGTGATTTGTTACTTTGTGTAAGATTTCATTCATTTTTTAGGTACAAACAGGGAGGTCGGCCTGGAGGTTTAAACAGTGATTTTTGAGGGTTCCAATGGAAAGTCGTTTTATATCCTGCAACCTGAGTTACTCAGTCCGACAGTTTTCCTTGGTTTGATGTTTATTAAATGATCCAGAGTTAGCTGTAGGCTACATGCTCTAGCGAACCACGTGGGCCCGCCTTTGACGGCTTTTTATTCATGAACAATAGACTGCCATTAATGCTATTCAATATAGAGATTGACGTTAAAACGGATAGTTTAAACACTAAAACTAATCTTTTAAGTCATTTTTGAGACCGTGTTCTTGGTAAGTCAAAATTCAAAATTAGATCGACATAATTGGTACTGCCAACATGAAGTCTAAATATTAAATTAGATCAATCACTGCGGTGACCGATCCATTAAATAGAATCAATTCTCTAAAGGTTATTGATTTCTAATTCAGCAAATGGATTAATGAAATATTACTTCTTCCAAAGAATGTTTTTCTTCATTTCTGCTTTGCATTGTGAATTGGTGGTTTGAAAACAAACCAGAAGATGCTGATTAGTTTTAAACTAATCAGAATTAGTTTAAAACTAACTTAGCTTCATTCCCAACACTCTTCAATACAAGCCTTTGTTTTTGAGCAAACATAATCATTATGAATCGTAGCATCATTATCAATTTATTGTTATTGTTTCTATTTCTGTGCATATTTATCACTTTTACTGTTTTACTTCTGAGTGTTAGTTTTATTATAGTTATTATTTTCTTAGTAGTTTAGTTCTGTGTTACTAGTTTGGTGAGTTGTTGATTAAAGTATGTTAACTGAAAGTTGAATTCTTTTTGTAATAAACTCTTGTATTTCGGAAAACTGTTGTTGTTATTTCACCTACATGTGTAGTAACTTGCTGTTCAGGTACGCCAATAACTTATTCCTTCATATATTGTTTAATTACCTCAGCCTTATCAGGCAGGTAATCATAAACATAAACTGAGGCTGAACAATTTGGCTATTGATATTCCTGGAAACCAGGTGGTACTTCTAAACTTGGTAATTTTTACGTAAAATTATTAATCTGATTAATAATTGCCCTAAGCAATTATTCATAATTATTCATAGCCAAAACCTACCTATCTGTGGCACAACATTATATTCAACTAAATCATAAAATTTCAGGGTATTTAACTTAATAAACAAATGGTTTGTTGGTTCTAGATAATTTGATTGATTTACAATTCTTATTGCTCTTTTTTGTAACTTAAAAATAGGTAGAGTATTGGTTTTATATGCATTACCCCATATCTCTACACAATAGGTAATGTATGGAAGCAACAGAGAACAATAAAGCGTGTATAAAGATTTCTTGCTTAGGACATCCTTTGTCTTGCAGAGAATAGCAATGATTTTTGACATTTTTGTTTTCACATGGTTTATATGAGTCTTCCAGCAAAGCTTATTATCAATTATCACTCCTAGAAATTTATTTTCGTACACTCTTTCAATTTCCATTCCATTGACTCTGATTTCAACCAAGTTTTTAACTTGTCTGGTGCCAAAATTATGAATTTTGTTTTGTTCACATTTAACGATAATTTATTTCTATCAAACCAATTTTTTAGTATATTTAGCTCCTTTTCCGCTATAGTCAGACACTGTTCAAGATTTTTGCCAGTGCAATAAAGAGTGGTGTCATCAGCGAACAAAACACATTTTAGTAGTTTGAAAAAATTGCATATATCGTTAATATATAATATGAACAACTTAGGGCCCAGCACAGACCCCTGAGGAACCCCACAAGTTACCTTCAACTGATTTGATTTTACATTATTTAATTGCAAATATTGAAATCTATCATCTAGGTAACTTTGTATCAAAAGCCTTCTTTAAGTCTATAAAAACAACAACTGTATATTCCTTATTATCTATTAGATAGATGATTCCTCTGCGAGATATTGGTGTGAAAGGGCATCTGCTTTGTGGTTCCTGGATCCTGGACGATAAGTGATGGCGAGGTTGAAATGGGAAAAGAACAGAGACCATCGGTACTGGTGCGGGTTCAACCTCTTTGGTGACTGAAGGTGTGACAAGTTCTTATGGTCAGTCCAAACGGCTACTGGGATCTCCGTTTCCTCCAGCCAATGCCTCTACTCCTCAAGGGCTAGTTTAATGGCTAGGAGCTTCCGGTCTCCAATGTTGTAGTTGGACTCAATGGAGGAGAATCTTTTTAAAAGAATGCACAGGGTTGTAGTTTATGGTCTAGGGTGGAATGCTGAGACAGTACAGCACCCACCCCAGTAGCTGAGGCATCAACTTCAAGGACAAATTGGCCTGTGGGATCAGGTTGGATGAGAACTGGTGCTTGGACAAATCGTTGCTTGAGTTCTTTAAAAGCCTGGTCAGCCTCCGAGGTCAATTGGAATGGTCTCTTTACGGAGGTGAGTGCAGTGAGAGGGGCTGTGATGATGCTAAAGTTTCTGATGAACCTTCTGTAAAAATTGGCAAACCTCAGGAAGCGTTGTAAGTGCTTCCTGGTCTCGGGGATGGGCCATTTCTCAATGGCCTTAGTCTTTGCTGGGTCTGCTCTGACCTGTCCACCCTCAAATATGTAGCCGGGGAAGGTTATGGAGGAAACATGGAACTCGCGCTTTTCGGCTTTCACATCCAGGCGGTTCTCCAACAACCGCTGAACGACTTGGCGAACATGTACCTTATGTTCTTCAAGGTTGTCGGAGAATATGAGGATGTCATCCAGACAAAGATAAACTGGAGGAGGAAATCTCAGAGCCAAGGCCACCTTAACCAGCTGATAGGCCCCGGAGCAGAGAGGGTCAGTAACCCTAACCCTAACCCTATCGCAGGATGAAAGTCAGCTGGTCAACAAGTGTGATAGCTGGTGTGGAGTCTACACTGATAGTTTCACTCTCCTGATGATTTCATCAAGCACCTTTTGTTCCATCAGCTGTATGAATTCCTCACACACATTCAGAGAGAGGTAGGATGGATTTCCTCAGCCGGCATTTCCATATTTTTCAATATGAGCTTTCAAAAAAGGATCTTACTGACTGATCAGCTCAATGCAGCCCAAATAATTGCCATTATTAATGTCTCCAAACCTGTGACTTTCTCCCAAGTCCCCGTTCTGCCAATTATTTCACCACTGTAACAACCCTCTGGAGAACCTGTGTCCAATATTCACATTCATCATTAAACTATTTTTTCAGTTCTGAATCCACTGTTCGAAGGTTGGATGCTTGATTAATATATGAAACCATGGCTTTCCTGTGGCTGTTTGAACCTTCATGTTCTGCTATAGGTTCAGTGTTTCCAGTCTGAGTACCCACTGACAAATGCAGATTTTTTTCTTGCTCACATTGCTGTCTCCAAATATTTTAGCATGTAAAACAGAACACACTTTCTTTCAGAGGTGAATAGCACAACCATTCTCTTTTCACAAGCTCCCCATTGTTTATCCTGCGGTTGAAATGGCCGTTCTGGTCCAACTTTTGCCCAGAAAGAACGTACTTGTTCAGAGACCACATTTCCCCAGCGGCCCGGATCGTTACTGCAAGGGTCATGTACCTCCTCTGTCTGCTCACCGGGTCCAGCCCTGCTCTGCTCCTCCCATGCGTCTGTCTGTCTTCTCTCCTCCAGCACTCCTATCGGCTGCACCTCCTCACCTGCGGTGCCCTGCTGCGCGGGCTGCTCCATGCCTACAGGTGCTGCTGCTGCTGCATCCTCCTCTCTGCCCGGTGTGTCAGAGAGCTAGCCATGTCCGACTTCTTTAGCTGACTTAAAGAAGTCTGTCAGCTTAGGCATTTTCTTTCTTATTTGTTTGTCTCAAAGCTCCTTCTCACAAATCGCTTTTCTTTTCTGAGCACTGCTCTCAAATTTCTTCCCCGATAATTTTTCCACGTTTTCTTACATGTAGATGACCCCGCCCTGAAATTGTCTAAATTGTTTGATTGGTGAGCTCATGATGCAATGGGAACTTTAGAGGCCACATGGGTGAAGTAGGTCACTTGTAATTTGGATCAATCAGTAGCATTAAATTAGCACATAAGATGATTGACAGAAAACCTGACAAGTAATGAAACAATGTTTTTTTTCTTGGTTTTTTTTCCTGAAAAGATAGGCCCCCTGAGCATCATAGGCCCCTGACCACCGCCCCGGTTGGCCCGTGTATTAAGGTGGCCTTGCTCGGAGCACGTCGTTGACTAAGTTTTGAAAAACTGCGGGGGCGTTGGTAAGACCAAAAGGGATGACTAGATATTCGAAATGACCGATGGATGTTTTGAATGCCGTCTTTCACTCATCTCCTGCCCAGATGCGAACGAGATGATAAGGATTTCTTAAATCCAATTTGGAGAAGATGGTGGGTTTGGACACGGGCTCAAATGCTGAGGAAATGAGGGGAAGAGAATACTTGTTTTTTATTGTTATCTGGTTGAGACTCTGATAGTCAATGCACGGTCTTAGTGAATTTTCTTTCTTTTTAACAAAGAAAAGCCCAGCACCTAAAGAGCGATGATGATGGGCAAATAATACCTGTTTTTAAAGAGTCATTGATGTACTTTTCCATGGCTTCCCGTTCTTAGCGAGAGATATTGAAAAGAAGGAAAGGGGGCTCCAGGCAGGAGATCAATAGGGCAATCGTAGGGTCGTTGAGATGGCAGAGAGAGGGCTAAATCTTTTTTAAATACTTGTTTTAGGTCGTGGTACTTGGGTGGGACAGAAGATAGGTCAGGAGATGGAACAGGAGTTTCTTCTTCTTCTTGGCGATGGGAAGGAAGAGCTGAATGGAGACAGTTTTTAAGACAAGAATTAGCAAGCCGGAATGAACCGGAGACATTGAATGATCTCATCAGTTTAGCCATCAGATTAGACAATCGGTCCAGGGAGCATCATAGGTCCAAGATGTCCACAGTTTCTACTTCTTCCAGAGTCGATTTTCATTCTCTTTCATTAAGAGCATTGTAGAATGCTCATCTTAAGGCTGGGGCATGTTTGTATTTATTTAGAAATAGTGAGACAACGACTTAACAGTGTTGATGTTGGCAGCTCCACATACTTATCACTTTCTGTGTTATCATACAGGTATGATGTGTTCGATTTACTTCCAAAATCATTTACATTATATTTTACAAGGTCTTTAAAAGTCTTTGTTTTGTGACAGCCCTCCTGACCTGATTAAATAATATTTTTCTTTTATTTCTAAACAACTCAATGTCATGTTTTTTTCTGGAACACGTCCTATAAGTCTTTCTGACATGGGCACGCTCCAGTGGGTTCGGTTCTGGACGTTTCTGTACTCCGCTGGAGTTTTTTATAAAAGGATGTCCTCCAGCCCTTCCGGGGTGTTGAGTGAAGGAGAGGAGATCAGGCCGGAAGGCGAGCAGAAAGCTTATGTAGCAGAGGCTGCTCGTCAGGCTCACAGGCTGAAGCAATCTGGCAGCATGTGAAGTACAGAGAACCAGTGTGGGTTCCACAGCAAATTCAAAGAACTTTACCTCATCAGTACCGTGAGTAAAGAACATTTACTTACTCTGGCGGATGTTGGCTGGAGTGTCGCTGAACACAAGACTGGATGACCCTTATTTTGTTCCAGAACTTCTCTGACGGACCACATCCGTTGGACCATGCAGCCCAAATCTCAAAAGGAGACGGTATTTTTGTCACAATTCGTTTACGGTCCAAAGGACGACACGTTTCAAGACCAAGACCCTCTGGCTGCGTTCCCTACGAAAACGGGTGCATTGCATGACTTAATTGCCTTTGTGTCATTGCAACGTATATATAGTTATGAAATGGTTTTTGCCAAGCCATTTTACACGGTTCTCACAAGCATTATTTTTCACTTAAGTTAATGTTACCTATCATTAACTTACAGGGCATGCCCTCTCAGCCCAATGAGAGCTCGCCTGGGTCGCCTCCCCATGTTCTCCATTTCAGCTAAATAAAAAAAAAGTCCTAATAAAAATACTTTACCACTCCATTTTAAAAAGTAAATTATAAAAATATTATTTGATGATTAATTTGATTTAATATATTACACAGACTCAGGTCACAGGTTAACAGATTTTTTTAAAGGAAGATAGTAGATTTAAAAAGGATTAATTAGTTCGAGATTAGTTAAGAAACATCTGCAGTTGCTAGGTAATATAGAACTGAAGTATTTGGATATATTATGGGAAATTATTAAACACCACTTCAAAGTGCATTGACCCTGAATTGGGACACAGCTATTGTTTATTCTT
Organism: Valencia hispanica; assembly: GCA_963556495.2. NCBI lineage: Eukaryota > Metazoa > Chordata > Actinopteri > Cyprinodontiformes > Valenciidae > Valencia > Valencia hispanica. The sequence goes on along the minus strand of OY747715.1, from coordinate 50,690,869 downwards.
GTTTTGGTCTGTCCAATTCCCCACACTCTTGTTTTGTCATTTATGTGAAGCGTCTTTTACTTGCCAAAATAACTGACTGATTAATAAACAACATGAACCCTTTAGAGTTTCAGGTGTTTGTTCACAGAAAACATGCAAAAGGACCTGTGAAAATGTGTGTTTCTTTTCATGGCAAAAGTCACACAATGGTTGTGCACATATTTCTGAGGGCGCAGCATATGGTGACAAGCAGTTCACCGCCGCTTTGTTATGTTGGAAATCTGTGGTCCATCATTTGGTCTCCACACATAATGGCCTTGATTGCTCCCCTTGGACTGTTGTCTGCTTACCCGACCGACTGTAGCAACTTTTAACAGCACACGTTCGTCCTGGCATCCTGAAAAAGATAAACGAGTTGTAGGCCTGCTCTTAAACTACAAATGCGCCTCGAGTCACGTGACCGTTCATACAGCGAAGTCAATATATGTCGCAACTCTGAGTATATTTGAAGGCTCTGGCTGCGTAGCCGACGTGTGCCGTCACATTGGTGTATTTCACTCTGGTCCAATGACAGTAAAAGCTCTGGCCTGGGCCAAAGCTCAGATATGGCATTACCCCATCTTAGGGAGCTGAATGGCAGCCAGCAGGGATGGGAACTTTGAGTTGGTTACTACTGTATGAGGCTACTAATGGTGAGTTGGACATTATATTTCTTTCCAGGGGGAGTTGACAAAGCGTTCATTGTGTCTACAGTTTTAAATGTCTCCTTGACATATATTATTAGAATCTCAAGACTCTTAGCTTTCCAATTATAATATGTTTATTAACATTAAAGTTAGTTTACAAGATCTGTGAATTTAAACCCCGCAATGTAGAACCCGTGGGAAACAGGAACACTTGTGGGTTCTGTTTTAATCCCAGATTTACATGTGTTTCTATCAAAGTCGAGAAACCAAACCACTAGAGCTTGTTGGTGGAACACAGGTAAGTTTCTCTCTCTCCAAATAAACGTTGCAAGGTGGGGAGCCTCAGCTTAAGTGTGACAGAACCAAGTGTCAGGTTAATTTGAACTTAAATATGGGAAAACAACTTACTTTAAGTAATTATCAGGTGGAGAGCAGCCACAGAACAAAATGGCACGATAATCACAGTCAACCGCTTTATTTTAATGGGCTGAATAAACCAAACTTTTAGGGGAACAGATTAAAACTTGTCAAATACAAAAAAGGAGATCCCCAGATAAAACTGCACTAAAAACAAATCACAATTTCTGTCCTCCTTCCAGTCCACTTGCAGGACAACGTCCCCCCTTCGAGGTGCGTCCTTGGCAGCTGCACTTCCTTCTCTCTTTTGACCTCACGGTGTCCATAATGCACCAGTCCTCCTAGGCAGCACGGTTCATCCTGCATCTGAAATCTATTCAAAAACTTCCACCAGCTCCCTGTTGCCAGATCTTGCAGTCAATCGGGTTTTTCCTGGTGTCAGGCACTTCTCAGATCCACACAATACTCACACACAAGGCGGAGCTCCTCCCTCTGACGCTGCCCCATGCTGCTGTCCTGCGCTCTTCAAGGCTGCTGTCACTGCTGTACACGCCGAGCTGCTCCTCTGGCGATCAAAGTTTCTGTCCAATCATCCACCCTCATGCCGATTAATCGTGTTCTTTTATGTCCTGCCGTTTAATTGGTGCAACACTCATGCACAGGTGCAGATAATTATCCTAGTCTATCACAGTTAGGAGAACTCACGTTTACATGCAACACCTGTACAAAAACCAAAACACTGCAACACATTTACTAATAGACTTAAAGGAGAAAAACACACATGAACAGAGTAAAAAATAAAACTACATAAAACACATGAATCATACTGAGTGTTTTAGGCCGCACTAGTTCACATTTAGGCCAAAAGAAGTGTTACCAATCAACAAGTTGGCAACATTTGTGGCATAGCCTACTAGCTAACTAGTACACATTTTAGATGCACTAGTTCACTAGTAGACATTGTTAAGGCTCACTAGTTAACTAGTTGTGCAATAAAAGTATCAACTAGTGAACTAGTGAGCCTCAACAATGTCAACTAGTGAACTAGTGCGCATTTTAGGCTGTACTAATCAACTAGTTTACTTGTTTTATGACTATTAATAGTCTCTGGTAAACTAGTGGGCAGAAGTTGCATCAACTAGTAAATATGCAGGCGTTTTTAATGCCAGTTAACTAGTAAGACACAGTTGTCAACTAGTGCGGCAAAAAGCCAACTAGTAAGGACTTTTGAGCTACTAGTGCAGCATTTGGGCATAGTAGTAGGAGCAAAAGTCTAAAAATAAGTAACTAGTAAGAGTATTTCTGAACTAGTTGGGCAAAAGTTAGAACTAATAGGGAGAAAAACTAGTGCAGTGAAGTCACGTATGGCATACACAACAGTTGATATCAAGATTATGGAGTTTTTACACAAACGGGTTGCCATACTGTGTAATTCCTAACTCCACCCACATGGTGTCACACGGATTACTAACTGCGGCTCAGCCATGAATGCTGAGGTAGGGAGAAACCACTGAGGCTGTGGTACAGCACAGCAACAGGTTCTGAATAGTCTGTGAGTTCTGTAGGTTGATATGGAGAAGACTGCTCAGTTCTCTTCCTTTCTGATGCTTTTATCTGATGTGAAAATCCATGGAAATAAATGAACAGATTCTAATTGTTCAGCCTTGAGGAGGTAGAGAATAAATCTTCAGAGAAGACAAGGTGAGTGTTTGTGCACACTTTATTGGATTATCTTCCTATAATCAGTCTCTGGGCCCGCTGTGGGATCATTCTGAGTTTATGTTGACTGATATGTCCTGCTGTATGAGTCCTATTGTAATAAACATAGTTATAGTTAGTTACTTCACTTATTTTTGGCTAATAAAGAAACATTCAGAGTATTTCATAGCAAAAACAAGCCCTTAAATATACAGCCTAGTTCTGTGGGAAATTATAGAATTTCCAAATCAGTTTTTGAACAAATTGTAATTTTTTATTGTTGTCTCATAAACAATCACATACTATATAAATTCAATCAAACATTTTATTTGCGTTGCAGATTAAGAAACAAATGGCTCCCAAAATTCAAGGCAGAAGCAATGGGACAGAAGAGGAAATACTTAAACAGAATACATTCTGAGGGTTTAGCTGATTAAACTTCAAATATGACTGCATTCAATAAAATATGAAATGAAAGGAAGAGGAGAGTAGTTATTAAGGTAAATGAATAAATGGATAAAATAGTCAAGATGACAAAAGTATATTCTAGGTAAGTAAATCAGCTACAAAGTGTTTCAAAGAGAAAGAAAATAAATAAAGATTTAAGGCTAATTAAAAGCTCAGCAAATAAAAGTTCACTAAGAATAAAAAATACTACATAGCTCATGCTATAGCCCATTTAACCTTGCTTATGAGACTGATGTGGTTTAAATGTTACTGAGAGGCTGCCTGAAGTGAAGCTGTGGGATAAAAAAGTAGCTCCATCATCTGTCTGTGTGGGATTCTGTTTGTGGAATCATTGATCTACTCATTGCTAAATATCTGCAGACAGACTGTGTTGTGCGCATGTTTAGCAACAGGGCTTAAATCATCACACACCCACTCAACACACACGCACACACGCACACACACACACACACACACACACACACACACACACACACACACACACACACACACACACACACACAAGTCCGTATTGCTACCCATATTAGGACTTTATATTGACTTCCATTCATTTTAATAGCTACATTTATGCCTAACCCAAACCCTTACCCTAAACCTAACCAATACCAGTTTATTTCCAAAACATAACTCACACCATACCTCTAAACCTAACCCCTAACCCTAAAAAAGGGGGTCCACCATATTAGGACCAGGCTTTGGTCCCTTTGAGGTCCATCGGTCTTCAGAAGGTTAGCGAATGTGCCAGAAAAAGTCCTAAATAGGATAGCAATACAAGAACACAAACACACACACACATTCTCATCCTTATCTGTGTGCAGTGTGCAACAAATGGCAGCATGACTAAAATCTGTAGCTGCCTCAGTCACTTACAGTCCAGGAGCTTTTGTACTGGCAGAGAGAATTGCAGGGAGCGTCTCACGTTATCTTGAGGTTGTCTTGTGTCCATGAGCATCTGATTGGCTCTGCAGCTGCTAATCTCATTGCCTTTGTTTCCTGCTTGAACACTCCCATGATCTCCTCTGTTTGTTTGTCACTAATGAAAAACACTTTTGGCCAGGTTCAACGGGAGATTAAAGATATTATCAATGCATGCATAAAGGTATTTGTGACAGTGAGGAAATAGACAACAGTGACTAAGATGATAATGGACAGATATGATAAAGATGATGTAGTAGCTGATTGGGTAAGACGAAGGATTATTATAATGTTTTGTGAGTTAAAAGTCTGTTCAAGCCCTCGTAATGAGCTAGAAAGTGAGCTAAAAATCCTGTTCTCTAAGAGTGAATGTTGACCAAAGCCAATGAAGGTGGCAACAAACTTGTCTTGTAAAAGTATTTTTATCCATTGAACTTTTTTCATATAAACACAATTGAACTTCATTGTATTTTCATTGTGATTTTAAGCCAGAGGTCACAAACTGGTGGACCAACTGGTGGACCAACTGCTGTCCCATGCGGACCTGGACCTAATGCTGAAACAGAGACCCCCCTTTAAAACCTTATTGAGTGCCTCTGGTTAACCAGCGCAGCTTTTGCCAACTTTACGGTCGTTTTCAAATAGCCATGGAAACCCACAGACAAATTGCATGCAAGTTTAGCCATGTCAAGTGATACCACCTAGCCAATAAGTACTTTGCATTCCAGCTGGTTCAGAAAACAACTTAAGAAAAAAAAACGTATAGCGACAGCACTTTGTTACGTGACAATAAATATTGTCAAAAAGTATTTGAATTAGACAGAATTTAATTTATTTGATAAGCAAATCAATTGGTAAAACGAATAAGCTACTTAAATATACATCACATTAAATTGTAAGAAATTAGGATCTTCTGGATCTTCCTCATTAAATTTTCTCTGACTGGACTTCTTTAAAATGTATTTGAACACCCCTGTTTTATGCAGTAAACTAGTTGAAAATAGTGCAGATATGTAAAGTAGTGATCAAATCAGAAATGACTGGTATGCCTTTGTATTTAGTGCTCTTTACCCTGATACCTCTAAATAAAATCCAGCAATTTCAAAGTCATGTCCCAGATGCTAAAATGGTCTGAACTTTGACTGGGCCCTTCTAACACATGTTTGTTTTGATGTATCCATTCCAATGCAATTCTAGTTGTATGTTTAACATGTTTGACCTCTGCCCTGTAGTCTCAAGTCTTTTGCAGCCTGTCCATGTCCATCCATCTTCCCATCACTTCACAAGCTTCTCTGTCCCTAGAATAATCCTGCCACTACCATGTTTTATTGTAGGGATGTTGTGTAAAGGTTGAGGTGCAGTGTGTTGTGCCTCAGATAGTCTTTTTCCTTTTCACTTTTGGCCTCATCTGACTAGCCTTCTTCTATGTGTTTACTGTGTCTCCTTTACAGTTTGTGACAAATTTCTTTCAAGTCTTTCAACAAATTCTCAATTAGATTTCCGCCTGGACTTTAAATGAGTCATTCTAACAGATGATTGGTTTAATCTGAACTTTTCATATGTAGCTCTGGCTGTTGGTTGAATGAAAATGAACCCCATCATTATCTTCAGCTTTCTAGCAGATGCCTAAAAATTTTATGTTGACTCTGACTGGCATTTGGAACTGTTCCTAATTTCATCCACCCTACTTCTCAGCCTAGACACATGGAAAAAACAGAAGGTTTTTTGTGAGAGGTGGAACACAACCAATCTTAAAGTTTAAAGTTTTTAATTCAATTCAATTCAGTTTATTTATATAGCGCCAATACACAACAGATGTCATCTCAAAGCACTTAACAAGAAGTCATTTCAATACATTTATACAAACATTCCAATCAGTTAAAAAGTTTCCTATTTAAGGAATCCCAGCAGATTGCGTCAGTCATTGGCGTGAGGTTGGGCCCCGTTGCTGCAGACTTTCCAACCACAGCAATCCTTCAGCAATCCCTCATACTGAGCAAGCATGTAGCGACGGTGGAGAGGAAAAACTCCCCTTTAACAGGAAGAAACCTCCAACAGAACCAGGCTCAGTAGGAGCGGCCATCTGCCACGACCGTCTGGGGGTTTGAGAAGACAGAGCAGAGACACAGAAGGAAAGGAAGATCTGATATAAGAGAACTTTCTATGTTACAGAAAGTAAAGAGTTGATAACAGGACACAGTGGATGTTCAGTTACTGGGAGGATCATCCCAGTCGATGCCCCTCGTCCAACAGGGCATTCCAGCCAAGCAGGATACCAGACCAGGTATATCTTCTATGGAGAGAAAAACACTGAGAGAAAACAAAGTTAACAGTCGAAATACCAGAATGTACTGGAGAGTAGTAGGAGAAAAGGAAGTAGCAGAGTGAAGAAAATTGGTAAGTCTGTCCTCCAGCAGTCTAAGCCTATAGAAGCTTAACTACAGAGACAGCTCAGGATGACCTTAGCCACTCTAACTATAAGCTTTATCAAAAAGGAAAGTTTTAAGCCTGGCCTTAAAAGTAAACAGAGTGTCTGCCTCACGGACTAAAGCTGGGAGCTGGTTCCACAGGAGAGGAGCCTGATAACTAAAAGATCTGCCTCCCATTCTACTTTTAGAAATCCTAGGAACTACAAGTAAACCTGCAGTCTGAGAGCAAAGTGCTCTGTTGGGAACATATGGAACAATTAGATCTCTGATGTATGATGGAGCTTGATTATTAAGGGCTTTGTATGTAAGAAGAAGGATCTTAAATTCTATTCTGGATTTAACAGGGAGCCAATGGATTTATGAAATGCATAGCCCGTATTTTGACCTGATCTGTCCATGTCCAGAAAACAAAACAGAGGTCTGCCAGTTCGCAAATACAGACCCACTAACTCACATACCATTACTTTCCGGAACGTATGGACACAGCAGGATCTTGTAGTTTCCAAGGAACATCAATAACGTGTCCGGATCGCATATGACATACTAATAGAGTGTCAGACACGTACCTCAGCGTCTCTCAATGTACTCCATTGCTTTATCTGGGTCATCAAACACCCTCTGTTTACTGATGAAAATCTTCAGAAGTGCAGGGTAGAGCATGCCAAATTGAATCTTGCGCTCATGGAGGGCTTTCTTGCAGTGGGAGAATGCTTCTCGCTTCCTTTTCGTCTCCCTCGAATAATCCGGGAAAATCATAACTTGTTTGCCGTTCCATGTCAAGAGTTTCTTTTCCCGTGCTGCTTCCAGGATGGCTTGGCAGTCTTTGTATCGTAGCAAGCACGCCACAATTGTTCGGCCACAATTCTTAACCCCCGCTTCCAGCCGTTTCTCAATCTCGATTCCTCCCGGGGTTGGATCAATGCCAAGGGTCGCTGAGATAAACTCGTTCAGGTACTCAGTAACATTGCTCTTTTCAGCCCCCTCCGGTATCCCCACAACTCTGAGGTTGTTGCATCAAGATCTGTCTTCAGCTGTGGTCAACTTATCTATCAATAGTTGTATGTCCTCTTTAGTGGCTCCCATCAGTCTAGTTTTTATGTTAGCTTGGTCGTCCTCTAACTGACTCACTTGATCTTCCACTTCCGTGATGCGGGAAATGAGGGAAGAAAGCTTTGTATCCGCGGAGCTCAGGGACCGACAAATTTCTTTCAAATCTGCTATTTCCTCTAGTATCTTGCTCAGCATCCCATGAATCTGAGCCATGTCAGGCTCCGTGGTAGTGCTAGCTGTGGCTGCTTTGCTAGCATTTGCTCCCCTCGTGCACATGTTGAGCTGAGTCTGTGTGCGGCTGAGCGAAGTTTTCTTTGTTCAGTATTACATCCAGAAGATGAACTTTTGCCTTCTACTGAACTTTGAGTTCCACGTAACATAAACAAATACCTATATCTGAAAGTATTTTAGGATATAATAAGAATATAGACCCAAAGGACAGCGGGAGCATACTTTTCAAGCTGCCATCTCTTATCCCTGCGTAACGTGACTCTCCGAAACACTGCAATATTGCTTGAAATGCTCTTCACATACCAATAGCAACCACGACATTAGGTGTTTTGTCGGGAAAACTGAAATACAATTGCCTCTAAAGCGTACAATCATGGAAAAACCTCATCCAATCGTCTTAAGGGGTTGGCTCCTGATCCATCCATCAAACTCCCCCCTCACCGTCCCTCCCCTGCTGTGCATTCCCCTCTTTATGCATGCATCATGCATTTTGGGCATGGAGCAGCAAACAAGTAGTCAAGGCGAAGCCAGAGCTGGGTTAGCTATTTTAGCTTGCATACTAGATTGGTATATGTTTACGTAGTTGCGTTATGTTCAGAATTATGGCAGAAAATGTGCCAACAACAGGTCGAAAATGTTAAACTGTTTTTGGAAAGGCTATGGCGAAAAAGCTGATGAAGAGCGGAACAAGGAAATAGCAGCGTGAGCATCAGTGCTGCATTAGAGCTATGGCGTCAGCTGACAGAACAGAAATACAGATGCCATGGAGGATCTATATCTGCTTTATCGGTAAGATAACATTATGGTTTTATGGTTGTTTGACAATACTCGACTTATCTGACACTTATCTGAGTAGTTGAGGCAAAAATGAAATGGATGAATGAAAAAAAAAATATATATATATATATATATATATATATATATTATATATATATATATATATATATATATATATATATATATATATATATATATATATATATTTATATATATATATATATATATATATATTTATATATATATATATATATATATATATATATATATATATATAAATATATAGTAAAAATACTTGGTTCAAGCACAGAACCATGTGGTACTCCACAGTGTGAAGAAGATCTATCATTTACATCCCTGCAACATGTTCAAGCCTTTCTAAGAGAATATTATGATCGACTGTGTCAAACGACTGTGTTGAACTTTTAACATTCTTCTACGCAGCCAGGAGAAAGGAAGATGTAGTAGTACGCAATAAAGCCCTATGTAGTTTGGTAAATTTACTTGAGCAGGTTTTGACAGTCTAACTTATAAGGTGAATGCATTTATATAACTGATCTGTAAGGGCAGAAAATGAATTAAAATAACCTCAGAATTTGCATTTAGTAAATGCTTATAGAAACTGAATCTCAATTAGTGTTATTTGAAAGCCATTTCTTTTGGTTTAAAAATGATTTAGACTAAGCTAAATTTAATATTTTAAAATGAATTTATTTACTTAGAAATTGTATTTCAAGTTGTGAGCTATTCAGATTCAATTTAAGCAAATAAAACGTTTTAAAATCAGTTTCCAATGGTGAAAGTGTCCCCCCTAGATTAGTCTGTCAGATAAAAATTATAAACTGTTGCTTGTTACAAAGCTTTTCTTTGTGCAAAGCTGTAATTACTAACCAATGTGTACTGATCCATTCTGCTAGGAATGGAAAGTTGTACAAGAGGTCCATAAGATAGAGGCTATACACTCTGGTAGAAAAGAACTACAGCTACATAGCAGAACTACAGTGTGCCCTTCCGGGTAAAAGACTTGCTGCTCCAAGATGGATAGCGCAGAGCAGACTGTCAAGACCAGAATTCAAGAGGACTGGGAGTTTCATTAGGTCTGCCAGGCCCGAAACCCAATAGCTATTTTAGAAGCAAATAAGATGTGTGGTTGTGATTAGGTTGTTTTTACAGCACTGATTCCACCACCCACAGACAAGGCTCTGCTGTGTTTTAGCATGGGTCAACTTTCCATCCACCACTGACCAAATTGATCAGCTATGAGCAAATTTTTTATAGTTATGTTTATAAGTTGTGTGACCCAAAAGATCTTTAATAAAAAATTTAAATGTTTTGGTTGTCATTATTGAGAATGAAGAGGGATGGTAAGATAAATTGTTAATGCAGAATTACACGATCAGTTATTTGAACTGAACAAATATGTATTGCCTATCTACAGAGGTGGAGGTGTAGCCACCATCTTTCACAACTCAATGAACTTTAAAAAGGTAACTCTGGGCACGTTTGATTCTTTTGAATACCTAGCCACCCAGATAAATGAGCCTAACAAAGCGTTATTTCTAACTTTATATAAACCACCAAAACTTAACTCTAACTTCTTTAATGATTTCAATGACCTTCTTTCTGTAATATGTATCGACTATGACCAACTAATCATCGTGGGGGACTTTAACATCCATACCGACAACCCCCAAGATAGACAAGCAAAAACATTAGATGATACTCTCCACAACTTCGGACTGATCCAGCATGTCAAACAACCAACACACAATAAAGGACACACTCTGGACTTAATTATCAGCAAAGGTTTAAATATTTCCGACATCTCTGTAATTAATATTGCATTATCTGACCATTTCTGTATTTTCTTTGAAAGTACCATCTCTGCTAAATTATCCAGCCACAGTAAGACCACTATAAAAAAGCGTTTTCTAGGGGACAGTTCAGTAGAAACCTTTAAACGTATTTATCCTTCCACCACATCCCCCTCATCTCCCAACTAAAACTCAGTAAATAAGCTGGTAGATAATTTCCTTGCGAAAATCTCAGACATCATGGATTCCATTGCTCCAACTAAAGTGAAAGTAGTCTCAGGTAGAAAAAAGTCTCAGTGGACAAGAAATCCACTGGTACGTAGTGAAAAAAGAGAGTGTCGACGAGGCGAGAGAAAATGGCGGAAAACTCGACTCCAGGTTCACTGTGAGATCTACAAAGAGAGACTGAATAGATATCAGCTAACTATAAAAGATGCTAGGGAATCGTTCTTTTCTGAAATCATCAACAGAAACATTAATAATGCACGGACTCTATTTGCAACAGTGGAAAGACTAACTAATCCTTTAGTGACAGTAGCCCCTAAACTAAATTCCACCAGGGCCGGCAATGAATTTGCCAGCTTTTTCACTGAAAAGATTCTAACAATTAGATGGTCAATCTGTACCTCAATATCGAACCCACAACCAGTGCCATCCCCAATCAACAACAATGTAGAGAAAATGTCTGAATTCCACGAATTAAACCAGAACAGCCTTGAAAAAATCATTATCCAATTAAGCTCCTCCTCCTGCTGTCTTGATATCCTACCCACAGCTTTTCTAAAGAAAGTTCTTCCTGTTATTGGTTCTGATCTTGTTCAAATAGTGAACTCATCACTGCTATCAGGTGTCTTCCCTCATGCTTTAAAAACAGCAGTTATTAAACCAGTGCTAAAGAAGAAAAATCTGGACAACACGTTAATGCAGAACTACAGGCCAATCTCTAATCTTCCATTCATCAGTAAGATTATTGAAAAAGCTGTGTTTCAGCAGTTAAATGGCTTCATAACAATGACAAACCGTTTTGATGTTTTTCAGTCTGGTTTCCGCGCTCACCACAGCACCGAGACTGTCCTCGTCAAAGTGCTTAATGACATCCGCATAAATACAGACTGTGGAGGAACCACAGTGCTGGTTCTGTTGGACCTCAGTACAGCATTTGACACTGTTGATCATGATATTTTATTGGAACGACTGGAGAGCTGGGTCGGACTCTCTGGTACAGTTCTTGGCTGGTTCGAGTCTTACCTAAAGAACAGGGACTTCTATGTTTCAATAGGAAACTTTTCATCAGAACGAACAGAAATCACATGTGGGGTGCCCCAGGGCTCCATCCTGGGGCCCCTCTTATTTAATATCTACATGCTCCCACTAGGCAAGATTATAGCAACCAATAACATTAGCTATCATAACTACGCAGATGACACTCAACTCTACATTACAATGTCACCAGGTGACTCTGAACCCATTCAAACCCTAAATCAATGCATTGAGCAAATAAATGGATGGATGTGCCATAACTTTCTCCAGCTGAATAGAAACAAAACTGAAGTGATTATTTTTGGACCCAAGGAGGAACGATCAAGAGTCAGCACACAGCTTCAATTAATACAGCTAGAAACTACTGATCAGGTCAGCCTTCTATCACCTGAAGAACATCTCTAGGATTAAAGGACTGATTTTGCAACACGACCTAGAAAAACTCATCCATGCGTTTATCTTTAGACGGATTGATTACTGCAACAGCATCTTCAAAGGTCTGCCTAAAAAGTCAATCAGACAGCTGCAGCTGATCCAGAACGCTGCCGCTCGCGTCCTCACTAGAACCAGGAAAGTAGAGCACATCACCCCAGTTCTAAAGTCCTTACACTGGCTCCCTGTAGCTCAGAGAATAGACTTAAAAATACTTTTACTAGTTAATAAATCATTACATGGCTTAGCACCAAAATATGTTGAAGACCTGTTGTCATGGTACCAACCACCAAGACCACTCAGGTCCTCCAACTCTAGCCTACTAAACATCCCTAGACTCAGAACTAAACATGGAGAAGCAGCTTTCAGTTTTTATGCTCCCCTTATCTGGAACAGACTTCCTGACGAGTGTAGAGCTGCTGAAACTCTGAACTGCTTTAGATCGAGACTAAAAACCATCTGTTTAGAATTGCCTTTGAGTAAATGATTGATGTCATATGTATGAAATGTGTTCATGCTCTCTTGCTTTTTAAAAAATTTTTTCTCTTGCTTTATTGTGTATCATGTGTAATGTGTGTTTCTTTTATGTGTTTTTTTAAATCACGAAATCATGTAAAGCATCTTGAATTACCCTGCTGTTGAAAGTGTGCTATACAAATAAAATTGCCTTGCCTTGCCTTGCCTTACAGTATTATTGAACATTTCCTTTCTACATTTAGTGAGCATCTCCTAGCAGTTTGTGTAGATACATCTGGTGGGTTGACCTACACCTGGAAGGTCTGATCAAGGGGCACCATATATCAAATATAGCAGGTCAGCATCAGACTGGGGTCATGGGTCAAGCTGAGTGCCAGTGAATGACTGTAAATTCAGCAACTGAATCCTGGCCTGTAAAGAAACAGGAACACTAAAGAACAGTTCTACTTTACTTGGAACCATTATATGTTTACAGTGCATGCCATGTTACAAGCCACTGACCTAACTATTCAGATACTCTTTTTAACTTTGTCAGAGGCAAGATATATTTTAAAAAGAATGAAATAATAAATACCTACTAATCAGTAATCCTCTAGTCTTGTAGAGCCTCTTAGGATGTCTTCTTCGTCTTGACTCCCTGGCTGATAACTATGGCCTGCTTCTTCCTCAGTGGTCCTCTGACCTTTAGCTGGGGTTGTCTTCTGGATGTGGATTGATCTGAAGTATATTTAAAATGAGAGCCAGAAAGGCTCTCGTCATTGAAGTTCCAAATATATAAAAATGGTTTAGAATATAGCTAAACCAAAACATAGCTACATGTATAGTTAGCCTACTTTGGCTAGTAGGCTTTTAGCTTGTCATTAGTCTAACTCCAATCAGCAGTTCTTGATAGCCCAAGAATATTTGTAAACCGCATCAAAATAAAAGTGGAAAGTTTAACATGTAATGTAATATAAAAATATATATAACTTTAAACAACAATCACATTCATTGTTTATGTTGATGTGAATGAGGCATGAAACTGTTAGCTGATCAAAGCTACGCAGTGCTCGTCTGCTGTTGGGACTCCATTTTCGTCAAATGAACTGAACAGACTGTTGGACAGCTGGAAGCCATAGATGGACTGAGCAGACCACACTTCCCAGCAATCCTAGTGGTGACCCCCAACACACTCCTATTGGCCTGTGGCCACCAATGGTGACATCAACAATGACATCAGGGCCAAAGGGCTATAACAGTGGTAGTGGCGGACATTTTCAAACTGTTCTCAGTAGAGGTTCTTAGCAGAAACTCCTGCTACATAGAGGACATCTCACCGGTGAAGATTCTTTTTTGTTCTGACCCGCTGGACCGGAAAGAACCCTCATTTCAAAGCTTCGAAGTGCCCTTGCTGTCTGCGCATCTAGTTTTGGCAATATCAGGACTGTTCCAAGACAGTTCGTTACGACGTCGACCTGCAGGCCATCCAGCCTGCAGTTGGGACACAGTCCTAAAAATCCTGTGAAGGTTTTTATAACTCTTCCTTTTCTTGCTCAACTACGGACACATTTTGCTCTCCTCCTTGTGGACCCGACTTCCCCCAAAGCAAAGTAGGACTGAACCGGTTCATTTATTCTAATCTGGTGTCTGGGCAGATATAAACAGGAAAAATAGAGCTCTTAATGAGTTAGATCTCGTTCATTGGTGGTTTAAAGTGTTTTTAGCGCTGAACCTGTTTGCTCATTTAGCGTAGCCGCACGCATGAGTTTGAGCTGTATTTGCAGTGTTTGAAACAGTTTTTTTTAAATCCTGAGTGGATCCTACTCTTTCTTTTTCCTTCCTCTCTTTTCCTCTCTCTCTCTCTTCCGCTCTTTAATCACCTGGTCAGCTGAGTCAAACTCGGTCCATCCTGCGTTAGCTGATGTTAGCTGAAAGGTTAACCTCATTGTGCCGTTGTCTCCTTACACTCCATGTGCTCCAGAGCTAAGTTTTATGGCCCTTTGTCTCCTTACACTCCATGTGCAGTTCTCCATCTTGGCACGGAACTAGTTTTATGACCCTTTGTCTGCTAGGCTATCTGTGACCTTAGCCCCCCTGGAGTGAGGGCCACCTCCCTCCCTAAACAAAGCCTGAGCTGTCTGTTTCTCCCTGATCCATTTCATGGTAATTGTGTTTATTTTTCACATATTATTGTTTTCTAATATCTGTAGTAATTAGTTGCATGCTTTAGAATAGATGGGAATTATTGATTAAATGTTTTGGCTGTAAGGTTGATCTATTAATTTAATAAATTCCCCTTAGCTTAAAAAAACGTTGTTTGGGATTACTTGGAGTAATGTGTAAAATTATTGTCCACAGTGTGTGAATTTACACCTTCAAGAAAAGACTGGATGTCTGGTCTTCCAAAGCGAAGTGGTGCCCTTAATATTAATAAATTAAACTTCATCAATAATTATATTAATATTAAATTATTGATCATGATTATTGATAGTTATGTAAACCAGAGAAAAACTCGGTCACTCTGTGTCACAACACTGCGGGAACCCTCGGGAACAAGCATTGTGTTTTCCTGTATTTCGGAGGTGTGGCTAAGGTTGGAAGGATGAAGAAAGTGGGCTGGACTTTTTTTTCAAAATAGAGCTTGCTAAACAGCTTTTCCAAAATCTCCTACCCAACCTTTACAGGTCATGTCTTTATTAAACTTTGTAACATTACTCTCGGCGGAGAATGCATCTGCCTAGAAGAAACATGACTTTATGATAGTTCAGTCAGTTCAGATACTGATTATACAGTAATTGTGGTGCTGTGAGCACAACTGGATGTCAGAGTTGTGCTGGTAGGAAATTATACACCTGGTGTATAATTATATATGTATTAAATATATATATATATTCAATCAAAAGGACATGGCCCTTATTATTTATAATTTCAAGCTTAAATTACATCTAAACAGATGAGTTATAAAAATATTTCACCCCCTTCAGAGTTGTCCTGATGGTAAACCTGACCTATTAAACCTGAAATGGTTTTTTGAACCAGGCTGTAAACATGTTTATTTCTGCTGTGAAGTTGGCATTTTTAAAGCTGCAGTAGGTAACTTGAATAAAAGTAACTTTTTGTGATATTTCCTAAAACTGTCCATATGTCCTGAAAGTAGGAAATGAGATTTGTAATCTGTTAAAAAAAGCAGCTCAATTGGTCACGCCTACAGCCCCTACTGCGATTTGCAAGAATCCACCGCGCCCGATAGAAACCAGCCAATCAGAGCCAGAGCAGCGTCTGATGGAGTGTCTGACATCTGTCTATCACTCCTCACACACACACTGCGACCAGCCGCTCGCTCCGCTACGCTACCAGCTGCAACAGCCACCTAAAGAGAAACTACATGTACTGCTGCTGCCAACAAAAAAGAAGATGGCCGAGGAGGACAAAAAAGCTAAGAAGAAAGAAGTTGACCGAGCTCGAGATAAAACGAGGGTAAATATTGGCGTAGCCTTTGAGAGGTGGGGGGAGCTACGGGACCTGAGAGCGTTTAAAACCGATTCCGAGTCGGCAATGTTTCTGCTTGACAGGTAATTACCCTCGCTTGATTAATATTTGTTTTGTTTTTTCGGTGGTGGTATTGCAGTAAACCTCCGCAGCGCGTGCAATTATCCGTGCACTCACAGCTAATATTGTCATATGTGGTTTACTGTTAGGAAATATTCAAGAAAGTTTGTTCTCTAAGTTGCGTAAGCCGATTATCTTTGGCAGTTGTTACGCCAGTAGTGCAGCCGAAGGAGGGAGGAGGGCATTGGAGGCGGGGCTTGAGTGCATCGGAGAGGGAGGGGGAGTGATGTAAAGGTTGTTTGGGTTTAAATTTTCAAGCAAAGTCTGCTCTCCTCTCAGAGTTACTTGCTGCAGCTTTAACATGGGAGTCAATGGGAACTTGCTCCTTTCTGCAGCCAGTCAGCAGATGAGGCGGAAACTGCAATATTTGTCACTTACAGGTTGGCCTCACATTTGTCCGGTAGTAATGTGTGACGATGAGCTGCCCCCAGATAAAAGGTAGCCAATTTTCTTTTACTATTCTTTCTTCTAGTTTTTGGCATGAAATTGTTGACAAAAAATAAATAACATCTTACCAGGTCATTGTGCTTATGATATTCAATCAGTAATAATAAAATATACAAATGATATATTTAACTAACTTTACACACATTATCATGGGCATAAAATCAAAAAAGTCATCAGTGTCTGTTGGAAAAATAGGTCATGTTTGGCATCTTAATGTCCCAGTATCATAAAAAAGAAAGCAGTTCCAGAATGTCTTCATGATTTCTGTTTGATTATTTAGTTTGGTCAGCTTTTTTCCAACATAGACTGCAAGCAGTGGTTAGGATCTGGAGAAGAAGTACTTCTCCAGATCCTCCACTCAGGATCTCTCTGGCAGCTCTGATCACATTCCTATGTGTTGTTTTCTAGGATAAGTGGATGTGTCCTCAAACCTCAGTAGTATCTAGACATGTTCCTGGTTCAGTCAGAGATTTCTAACATGAACAAAAAACATTCTTGGACACCTGAAGAGGTGAAGTTAATTCCAGCTAAAATGTAATTGCTATTTCAATTCAATTCAATTCAATTCAATTCAGTTTATTTATATAGCGCCAATTCACAACAGATGTCATCTCAAGGCACTTAACAAGAAGTCATTTCAATACAATTATACAAACATTCCAATCAGTTAAAAAGTTTCCTATTTAAGGAATCCCAGCAGATTGCGTCAGTCATTGGCGTGAGGTTGGGCAGATTTCCAACCACAGCAATCCTTCAGCAATCCCTCATACTGAGCAAGCATGTAGCGACAGTGGAGAGGAAAAACTCCCCTTTAACAGGAAGAAACCTCCAACAGAACAAGGCTCAGTAGGAGCGGCCATCTGCCACGACCGTCTGGGGGTTTGAGAAGACAGAGCAGAACACAGAAGGAACAGAAGATCCGATATAAGAGAACTTTCTATGTTACAGAAAGTAAAAAGTTGATAACAGGACACAGTGGATGTTCAGTTACTGAGAGGCTCATCCCAGTCGATGACCCCCGTCCAACAGGGCATTGCAGCCAAGCAGGATACCAGACCAGGTGTATCTTCGATGGGGAGAAAAACACTGAGAGAAAACAAAGTTAACAGTCGAAATAACAGAATGTACTGTAATACAACTGGAGAGTCGTAGGAGAAAAGGAAGTAGCAGAGTGAAGAAAATTGGTAAGTCTGTCCTCCAGCAGTCTAAGCCTATAGCAGCATAACTACAGAGATAGCTCAGGATGACCTAAGCCACTCTAACTATAAGCTTTATCAAAAAGGAAAGTTTTAAGCCTGGCCTTAAAAGTAAACAGAGTGTCTGCCTCACGGACTAAAGCTGGGAGCTGGTTCCACAGGAGAGGAGCCTGATAACTAAAAGATCTGCCTCCCATTCTACTTTTAGAGATCCTAGGAACTACAAGTAAACCTGCAGTCTGAGAGCGAAGTGCTCTTTTAGGAACATATGGAACAATTAGATCTCTGATGTATGATGGAGCTTGATTATTAAGGGCTTTGTATGTAAGAAGAAGGATCTTAAATTCTATTCTGGATTTAACAGGGAGCCAATGAAGGGAAGCTAAAACAGGAGAAATGTGATCTCTCTTTTTAATATTCATCAGAACTCTTGCTGCCGCATTTTGGATCAACTGAAGGCTTTTAATGGCATTTTGTGGACTTCCTGATAGTAAAGAATTACAGTAGTCCAGCCTTGAGGTAACAAATGCATGGACTAGTTTCTCAGCATCACTCCTGGACAGGATGTTTCTAATTTTAGCAATATTCCGGAGGTGAAAGAAAGAAATCCTAGAAACCTGTTTAATATGGGATTTAAATGTCAAGTCTTGGTCAAAAATAACGCCGAGGTTCTTTACGTTATTACTGGGGGACAATTTAATGCCATCCAGATGAAGTGATTGACTAATCAGTTTCTGTTTAAGAACTTCTGGTCCAAAGACAGAAACTTCTGTCTTGTCAGAATTTAAAAGCAAAAAGTTTAGGGTCATCCATGCTTTTATGTCTTCCAGACATGCCTGTAATCTACCTAACTGACTGGGTTCATCAGGATTTATGGATAAATATAGTTGTGTATCATCGGCATAGCTGTGGAAATTTATCCCATGCTGTCTAATGATTCTACCAATTGGAAGCATATATATGGTGAAAAGAATTGGTCCAAGGACAGAACCCTGTGGAACTCCACAAGTAACCCTTGAGAGTGAAGATGATTTATCATTTAGATGAACAAACTGGAATCTATCAGACAAATATGATTTAAACCAGCCTAGTGCTGTTCCTTTGATCCCTGCAACATGTTCAAGCCTTTCTAAGAGAATATTATGATCGACTGTGTCAAAAGCAGCACTGAGATCTAACAAAACCAGAACAGACACCAGTCCATTATCTGAGGCCATGAGAATATCATTAGTAACCTTCACCAGTGCTGTTTCAGTGCTATGATGAGCTCTAAAACCTGACTGAAACTCTTCAAACAGCTCGTTATTGCTACTGTTGTGGTGGCATAAAAAAGAAGTAGTAAAGTCAACAGTATTTATTTTTCTTTGTTAATCAAGTAACTTTTTGCTGGCACTACATCAGCTCTTCTCTCTAGGGCTATTCTGCCCAGGACCTGAATTTAGCTCACCACATGACAAACAAAACCTGTAGCTCTAAGGGGTCAATTGATCCGCGTTTTATTACCATGTCTGATTTGTGATAATGTAGCAGAAAGACTCCGCCTCTCTGAGTCTCAGTTTTAACTTATGTTTAAAGTGCGGATTATTAACAACACACCAGTTTTTAAATTGTGTTAATAGGGCAAGTAAAACCAGAGTTATGCTCAAATTATGTTAAATTTTTTTCAAAATAGTTCAGAAATTGTAAAGAAAAACAAAAAAAAACAGCTATTCTGATTTTAACATCACTGTGAATGATGAGGTTGACGGCCAAGCAGACAAAAAAAACAATTCCCAGATTGTTGACTTTATGAATGAAAGAGGCCTAATAGACATCTGGAGGGATAACAACCCTGATGCACTAAACCTTACATGGAAAAACAAATCGGGAACTCAACATTTAAGACTCGACTTCTGGCTAATATTTGGTTTTTTTCCAGCATTTAAATTGTAAACCTGAAATTGTTCAAGCTCCCCTTACTGATCATAAAACCATTTTGCTATATGTTCACATTAGCTCAGATAGAATTAACAAAACGATGTCTGCCCTTATGTTTATTCTAGAATTGCGCTGCTCTGGGTGGCTGCATGTTGGAGTGGCTCTGTTGGCTACATATTAAGTTTGGGTTTTTTGTAAATTGGTTCCTCTTTTTTCTTGAGGAAGATTGGATTTTTTTGACTTGTATACTTTCTAGTTTTTGGTGCTGTGAAGCTGGAAGGATTTTTGCTGTCAATTTTTCACTTTTTGACAACGTGTTATGATGCGTAACCATGGCAACAATGTGGTTTACAGCCGGGAGCAGCTGATTAACATTGCAAAAGCTGAAATAATACCTCAACTGAAGCCACAAATCCCTGATGAGTTGATAAGGAGGAGACGTGGCTGCAGAGCAGGAGCGAAAAGGAGACAGAGAAAGAGGAAGTTAAAGCTATCTCTTCCATCGATCATAATGGGCAACGTAAAATCACTGGCTAACAAGATGGATGAATTATGAGCTATCTGTAAGAGCCAAAATCTCTTATTGTGTTTCGGTCACTTGATGGTGCTGTGTTCTAGATGGGTACAAGCATAAAAGTCAGGGGTCGATGGGAGAAGTTCAGGTGTTGAACCCGGAAGGGCATACAGGTTTGACCGTTTGTGGTGGAGTTTGTATGTAAAATCCAAGAAGGACATGTACAATAAACTGGATTATTGCATCCAGAAGAGCCTTTTTTTTTTTGGAATAAATCTTACGAGTGCAACATTAGCCACCTGACGTGTCATACCAAGCAGCTACGGTACAACATCTCACTAGCGCAGCACCTGCTTGCTAGTATACGATCAACTCTAAATATTCCCACACTGGGAAGACTTGGTGTATAAACTTAGATTATGTGACTGGAGAATAAAGTGCCCACACCAAACAAGAGTGCATCATTTAGAGTAAATGCACACAAACAAAAACCTGGACTTTTAACCAACTCCCAAGTCCAACAGAAAATATAGTCTAGAGCTCACCTCAGAAGGCTACAAGTAAGAAGTTCAATTAACTGACTGACTAGCTCACTAACTCACTACAAACTCCAACAACACCACAGTGTGCTGCGAGATTCAAAGCGCTTATGAGGAAACAACATGCTGAATGAAGCAATGACATCACTCGCACAAACCGAAGCCTCGGTCATGTGATTTCCCCGTTCTTGATGCACGCTTCGAATCAAGGCTTCATTTGGCACGCTCACGTTTGCTCAAGACACACTTCGGAGCCTCGGTACATTTGTCCCATCACTATTTATGACACTCACTTTCTAAGCTGAACATAATTTAGTGGTTTCTGTTTTGTATGTAAAAGATGACCTGAACATAATAAAACACCACAGATAGGCTCAGTTCACTCCATAACCAAAACTCTGCAAACGATCAGGTCTGGTGCTAAATATTCTATTGATTAAATAGCTGTAACAGTGAAGGTAAGCTAGCCGGGGGAGCGACCCATGATAAACAACAAATATTGATTAAAAATAGTTAGTCCGTATCATGATCTGAGGCAGACATTTAACCCACATGCAGAGAATATTGAATGTACACTGAAAAAGTAAAAGATTTCTTTATAATTCAATGATCTGGACTTTGTTAGCTGAGATCTTCTGCACAGGAGTTTCTGAGGTGTCTGCAGAAAGATTGAGAAATTAATATTTTACTTGGATTATTTAAATGAATGGAGGGTAAACAAAAAGAGGTTACTGTGGCAGTGACTGAGAGCTCGTTAGGGGTTGCAATCCTGTGTGTGATCGGGCGTCCATAATGTTAGGGATGGATGGTGGTGGTGTGGGTTTTCGAACCAGGATTTCTGGGCATAGTGATCAATGGAGCGCAGGCAGGCAGGTCGAGTTGGTGCAATCAAGCAATGCTGGAAGCCAAGTGATTTATACAGGAAACAGGTGTCTGGGGGATTTTCTAAACAGATTGATATATACATGAGTACTGGTAACAAAGGGGGCAAATCAGACAGGGGCAAAAAAAACACAATATGAGTTATGTGACTAAAACTGAGGAGGTGGTGGGAACAGTCTTAGGGTTATTGTTCATGAGTAAAACCGCAGAGAGGAAAAAACTGTTCTTATGGCGAGAGGTTCTGGTCCAAATGGACCAGAGCATCCTCCCTTAGGGGAGCCGGTCAAACAGTCTTTGTCCAGGGTGAGAAGGGTCGGCTGTGATCCGACCTGCACGCTCCAGTGTCCTTGAGGTGTACAGGTCCTGCAGAGATGGGAGTCTGCAGCAGATCACCTTCTCAGCAGAGCGCACCACGCTGCAGTCTTTGTTTGTCCCTGATGGTGGTGCCAGCATACCACATGGTGATGGAGGAGATGAGAATGGACTCGATGATTGCAGTGTGGAACTGCATCATCATCCGTGTTGAGGTCAGGTTTGAGCGAATATGGAGGCTTGACTCTACCGGTGTGGTATGACCATCAGGCGCTGAATGGTTGTCCTGCTGCTGCTTAAGAAGCCACTGATCTCATCAGACAGATCCTCTGCAAGTCTGCGAGTTGTAATAGGTGCCCACGATCCACTCCAAAGACGTACTGTGCAACAGAAAGTGACTTACACACTGGATCAGAACAGTCCATCTTTACAAGTGTTCTCAGCTTATTTAACACAAACTGGCTCTATCAGGTGAGGCTGACTAACTAAAGAAAACAACAAAAACAACAAATCAAAAATGCATAAGCAGAAATGCTTTTTCATTTTCAAAATAAAACTCAATTTTTGCCTCAAAAATTAAAATGAATAAGAAAGCCACCAAACTGCTTTTTCATTTTTCTTTTTCAGAATTGCTCATTCTGTGACTTCATAAAAATGATGAAGAAAATGACATTTTATTTCTTTTTATTTCTGCTTCGCAAAAAGTGTTCCATAATTCAAATGGAGTTAAAAAGCCCAAGCGACACAGAAGATTGACGTCAGCGCTGGCTCTACTTCTTCTGGGTTGGCTGCCATATCATCTGCTTTATTTGGCCTTTTATATGCCTTTTATACTGCGATGGACTGGCGACCTGTCCAGGCTGTACCCCGTCTCTCACCCCTTGACCGCTGGAGATAGGCACCAGCCCCCCGCAACCCTGCATTAGGATGGACGGGTACAGAAAATGGATGGATGGATGCTTTTTATATCTGTGTTAACTTGTAGTAACTCACAGGAGAGACGTTCCAACATTTACTGGGTTTATTTAACAGCACCTTAAACAGTTATTTCTGTTCTGTTTACATTATGAACTGATCTCAGAACGTCTTTTACATAAGCCAACATAGTTAACCATTCTAAGCTGCACCAACAGTGCGACTGGTGGACAAACCAACTCTATAAACTAAACTAACATTACTATATCCCCCCCTTTTAAATTGTTATGTCAACATCGATCACAACACTTTTTTTTTTTTTTTCTAATTAAACTAGTTGTTTAAACAAGTTTAACTAGAAGTCCTTAAGATAACTTGGCATCTTGGATTTTCTTATTGACTGTCTCCTTATTGGACTTTGGTTTAATAAAGTCCCTTGATCCGTTTCTTGTTTCACCTCCACTTCGACTGCTGCTGTCTTCTCCAGCTTCTCAATGTTGAGAACAACATTCTCAATGTCCAGTCCTGATTCCTTCAGTGTAGTGATTTGATGATCCTCTTTTGTTTCAGTCTTTTTTTTTCTCTCTTTACTCCCCTTGTGACTGATACTGAATATGGATCTGAGCCACATGTCTCCTCACTACTCGCCCATCATCTAGTTTCACTTCATAAGAAGTCCAGCATACAACGTAACTTTCTCCCCAACAGCAGTTCTGCTGGAGACAGGCCTGTTGAAGTCTGGGGGGGGTCACACGATAGCTAAACAACACTGTGGCTTCTGTGGCCACTTTCGGCATTCCCAGGTTTCATCGTTCTTTATAATATCTGTACTCCCCTCTCTGTTAATCCCTTGCTGGATGCATGATAGGGAGCAGAGTGAATGGTTAATACCATTGTTCTGCAGGAAATCCTGGAACTTTGCGCTGATAAAACAGGTAACATTATTTAAAACCAACAATCAGGTAATCTGTGATTGCTGAAACTGGTGCGCAAGCAATCAATAGTGGTTTCTGAAGTAGCTTTACCCACTGGATACACATCCATCCACTTAGAATGTGCATTGATGAACACAAAGTACGTTTCCCATGAATGGTCCAGCGTGAATCCACATGAATCCGACTCCATCGCTTCTCTGGCCAATCCCAGATATATAGTGGAGCATATGTGAGAGCATTTCTGTTCTCTTGACAGACCACATAGGTCTTTACTGTGTCCTCAATTACCTTGAAGCTTCAGCCACCACATACAACTTCTGGCCAGTGTCTTCATTCCGGACAGCCCTGGATGACATTGATGAAGCTGCTTTAAAACACGTTATTGACTAGGCTTTGGCAAAACAACTCTTGCACCCCATAAAACACAACCATTCTGAATGCTGAGTTAATCTTTTCTCACCATATATGCAGCAAAATCAGATCCTTTGAGTTCAGTGGACTACCCTCTTTTCAAAGTCTCTCTGACTCCATGCTTTCACTTGTTCTGCAGTCACTAATGTGATGTCAGGGCTCTCCAGCATTAGAACCCTTTCTTCTGGTCCCTTTTTGTCAGGCTCCTCCGGTAATGGCAACCGACTTAGTGTGTTACTGAGGCCCTAAGTGGGACTAGTTCTTTTTAAGGACTAACTGTCAGACAAGATGGTGTGTCGGTCAGAACACAGGAATTAAGAGATTAGTCTCCAATAGGGCTTCCAGTGACTTTAATCCAGCTGATGTCCATTAAACATATACACCAATATGTTGAAACGGCTATTCATTTATTCATTCAGTCTGAAACAACAAACCAAAAACCGTAATTAGGTTACAGCTCTTAATATTGCCCAAAATAAAGCTACATGTAGGCTCCATTGGTTTTAATGTAGGCACACAGCATGTAAACGATCCAACTGTGAATCAACAAAGAAAAACAATACAATGGCGCCATGCAAAAATAAACTACACTATGGCAACCGCATGGACGCTAAACTTACACCTTACACCCGTCCCACATTAGCATAATACAGCTAAACAAACGTTATAGTTCCAGATAAATCAGTAATATGTATATGCGCCTGTAACATCGCGAGACCATGAGCGTGAACTCATGTGACGTGACTATTACGGGCTGAGCCTTTATTACAGTGTGTCTGCATTTTGATGATGCTTTCCTTCTTTATACACTATGGTGTACTCATAGGCTCTCAAGATTACAGCCCATCTTTTAACTCACCATGTTTGGGACCTCCCGCATCTCACTGAAAAGTGAAATAACAGCTTGTGATCAGTCACCTTGTGAACTTCCTTCCATAAATATACTTGTGGAAATGTCTTAATAATTAATAACAATGGCTTGCATTTATATAGTGCTGTTCGAGACCCAGAGGGCACTTTACCTGTCTTTACCTGTCTCAAACATCAATGCTTATTCTTCTTTGTCTAGCTGGAAGTAGTTTGTTGCAGCTGCATTGAGTGTTCAGAATGTAAATCCTATTGGTTGTTCCATTCCATCCAGCATGTGATGCGACAACACTGCACCCACCCCATAAGGGTAATGCATCACAATGTCTGGCTGGATCATTGTGAACCAACACCTCAGCTGTTTGCATAATTTCTTTTGTGTGTTCAAACGTCACTTGTTCTTCTCCTCATTTTCACTTAACATCTTTCTGCAGCAGTATATGCACTGGAGCAAGCACTGTGGACAGACCTGGCAAAGATGTCTTAAAGTAGTTTAACAAGCCCAAATATGCTTTCAGTTGTTGTTGTATGGTAAGACTTTGTATGTGAACAAGCCTTTATGTGTTTATGGTCAGATACCTCTTTGGCAACCAAGGCAAGGCAACGCAATTTTATTTGTATAGCACACTTTCAACAGCAGGGTAATTCAAAGTGCTTTACATGATTTGGTGATTTAAAAAACAAAACAAACAGACATGGAATATAACATTGGAAATTAAAAGTAAAAGAAACACACATTACAAATGATACACAATAAAGCAAGAGAAAGACCAATAAGGCATAAGAACATGAACACATTTCTTACTTACAACATCAATCATTTTCTCGAAGGCAATTCTAAACAGATGCGTTTTTAGTCTCAATTTGAAGCAGTTCAGAGTTTCAGCAGCTCTACACTCGTCAGGAAGTCTGTTCCAGATAAGGGGAGCATAAAAACTGAAAGCTGCTTCACCATGTTTAGTTCTGATTCTAGGGATGTTTAGTAGGCTAGAGTTGGAGGACCTGAGTGGTCTTGGTGGTTGGTACCGGGACAACAGGTCTTCAACATATTTTGGTGCTGAGCCATTTAATGATTTATAAACTAATAAAAGTATTTTGAAGTCTATTCTCTGAGCTACAGGGAGCCAGTGTAAGGACTTTAGAACTGAGGTGATGTGCTCTACTTTCCTGGTTCTAGTGAGGATGCGAGCGGCAGCGTTCTGGATCAGCTGCAGCTGTCTGATTGACTTTTTAGGCAGACCTGTGAAGATGCTGTTGCAGTAATCAGTCTGACTAAAGATAAACACATGGATGAGTTTTTCGAGGTCCTGTTGCAACATCAGTCGTTTAATCCTAGAGATGTTCTTCAGGTGATAGAACGCTGACCTTGTTATTGCCTTTATGTGACCCTGGAGGTTCAGGTCTGAGTCCATTACTACACCTTAATTTAGGTTCTAGCTGTATTAACTGAAGCTGTGTGCTGACTGTTGATCGTTCCTCTTTGGGTCCAAAAATAATTACTTCAGTTTTGTTTCTTTTTAGCTGGTGAAGGTTATGGCACATCCATCCATTTACAGGTCCTTCTCAAAAAATTAGCATATTGTGATAAAGTTCATTCTTTTCCATAATGTGATGATAAAAATTAAACATTCATATATTTTAGATTCCTTGCACACCAACTGAAATATTTCAGGTCTTTTATTGTTTTAAAACTGATGATTTTGGCATACAGCTCATGAAAACCCAAAATTCCTATCTCAAAAAATTAGCATATTTCATTCGACCAATAAAAGAAAAGTGTTTTTAATATAAATAAAGTCAACCTTCAAATAATTATGTTCAGTTATGCACTCAATACTTGGTCGGGAATCCTTTTGCAGAAATGACTGCTTCAGTGCAGCGTGGCATGGAGGCAATCAGCCTGTGTCACTTGTTGAGAAGGTGTTTTCACTCTAATTTAAAGCCTCTCTTAAAGGAACAGACACACATTTAATTTATGACCCTGAGCTCTCTCTGAGCTCTCATTTCACCTTCCCGCATGCTCGTTCATTTCTGTAAAAAGGAGCAATAAGAACAACAAACAACAATTATATATTTTAACAGCGAGACATCGTTCACTGGACTCAGTTCTAGTAACTGAGCACAGCTTGATCTCAGCATAAGGTTTTTATTGAAACAAGAGTTAAAAGGAAACTCCTCCCACATAGATCTTCGTTCACAGAATGGTGAGAGGTTACCAGCACCTATATGCAGTTAAAGTGTATCTTTTCACTAGCCCTGAGTTTGAAAACTCTAAGGACTGCACGCAGACCAGAGGATTGTTCTGCCCCTTTTGGCAGGGGTCTCAGCTTCTTTTCCTTCAAACCCTGCTGCCCCAGCTAGGCAGCTCTGTGCTCCAAGCCGCCCTGCCACCTGATGGTGCAAGTGTGCTGAAGTTGGAAACCTCTCAGCAGAGGGTTCAAGTAGGTTGTGTGGTCTGCTCATTGCTGTTCTTCTCCCGTTCTGGCTTGCTGCTCCTGGATGTCCTCTCAGGTTCGTCCTGACTCCTCAGTGGGAGTGCATTGGCTCCAGCCTTTTTCTTTAGTATGATTACCTGAGAGATCGTGGTCTGGTTGGCTGCTGGTCTCTCACCCTGTCAACAAAGCCTAAAAGAAGAGCTTGCAACTAATTTGCCTTTTCTGTTTGCTTTATCCATAATTGTATCTCATTTGAGATTCATTTCTTATGGATTTGTCCTTTTTTTATTAAATCAAATCCCTAACTCACCTCATAGTCTTAAGTAGTGCCGCACTGATCGGCTGCACTAACACAAAATCAAATTATTATCCAGACTGCTTACAAACTAGGTCTATCTGTAGAAAAAGCTAATACCTTTGCTGTATGTAAATCACAAAAATCATCATTGACACAAAGTGCACTCTAAAAATCCTGTATCAAAAGTGAGCAACACTGGATCAACCTAGACCATAAAGAATTTTTCTTCAAAATATATAGTAGAGGTTATAATGTAAATAAAAACTTCCAAACAAAGACTAAATGCATAAACATGCCACAAGGTAAGATGAATGGGTTGTGTGCTAAAACAACCAACCGCACAAAGGTGCCAAAACAGGATGGAAAACAGGAAACATCTGGTCTTTTTGGATTGTGGAAATGGCATGATGAGCATGTGAGACCGCTCAATAGAAAAATGTGCTGCTTTAAAGCTCAACCCGCAGAAAAGGATCAGTCTAATTTTATTCATTTAAACTGCTAACAACCTAAGTTCATTAAACCCATAGTCTTATAAGATTTTACCACATCACCGACTGCTGTTATTCATTTTTCTGAGCTGATGAAGCCCAATACTTATAAAAGAAAACTATCATTTCAACCTATTTAACCAAAAAAACTGTTGAACCCTAAACAAAGGCTCTTTTTTATTTTGTTTTTTCATTTATCTGAAATGCTTTTAATGCAACCAATTGAAAGGCTTTGTTCGGTAAAAAATAATTGAAATTTAAGTTCCCCTAGTGCCTAAGAATCTCTTCCCTTTTTCTGAAACAGAACTGTTTCAGAAACATCCAGTTACATAAGTCTCCTGTTAATCAGGTGTGACTAGATATGCAGCTTGTTACGGAGAGATGTTATAG
This sequence comes from Valencia hispanica, assembly GCA_963556495.2. NCBI lineage: Eukaryota > Metazoa > Chordata > Actinopteri > Cyprinodontiformes > Valenciidae > Valencia > Valencia hispanica. The sequence continues at coordinate 50,662,162 of OY747715.1, read as the reverse complement.
TTCAATAAACACCTGTATTGTAGATAAATCTCCATGTATATTTATAGTTAAGCTCAATTCCTAGATCTCAGCTGCTATACGTTTTAGAACTGCCAGGGAAGAATTAACAAAACCACTGAATCTATAATTTAATGTGTCCAATCATAACATGACCTTACCCACCCCGGTCCATGGGAAAAAAGATAATAGAACCTTGTTTCAATCACTCCATAATTTGTTTTCAGGGGGCATATTGGAGCCCAGATGGGACCATGAGGGGCTGAAATATCACGCCTCCTCCTTCTGCTGTGTCGGATCTCCTCTGGAAATACAAGAAAGAATGCTCTTTAAGTTTCGACAGAAGCACATCCACCGTTCTCATTTTGAATGCAATTGTGTCAGAGCCAAAATCCGCAGAGAATCAGCAGGTCGTCCATAGAAAAGTTCCCATCACATTCACGAAGAATGGAGCACATACTATATATTTTTCCCATGTACCCAGATTGGTATGAAAGTGTGGTCATATTTTTATCATTTTCAAAACAAATAAATCTTTGGTCAGGTTTGAAGTGTACTGGTCCAGCTTTAACTATTTAGATCAATCCCATATCATCCCAGTCTCAAATTTACCCTTACTTTTGTCATGGAAGTATATAAATTTTTACCCATATAACTTCCTGTTCGTTTATTTACTTCACGCTCAGAATTTGTCCAAATCCTGGAGAGGAGTGTAACATCTGGAAACAGATCATTAAGATTAGTGAAAGCTTCTACATATCTGGGTAAATGTCCTACAGAATATGGCATCTGAGAACAAACAAAACAATTAATAATGCTTCATTTATTTGCTAGATATCTTGCATATTGTCACCACACGCTAGTTTCAAATGGGTCTCTGTGTGTCCTTCTCTGAGTGAACCAAGACAATAAATCAGCATTCTCATGTGCTATATGTCGTTTCTCTGTGAGTCCTAATTTTCCTATGGAATACCACCACCAAAAAGCTGTAAAAATAAAAGTACTAAATAGCAGAACAACCTTCATAGTTTCTATCTCTCCCTTTCAAGCAGTCTCTATAGAAAAGTGGATCTCCTGGTTCTCTTCACTGAGGTTGAGACAAGTAGACCATTCTGTATCCACCTCCCTTTGGAATCAGTCTTAAACACCACTTTTCTTAGACTGCTTTCCCTATATATAGTAATGGTCTCTGCTTTCCCTATATCTAGTAATGGTCTCTGCTTTTTATAATGGATTAAGTGTATCCAACTCAGTCTCCACAGCCGTTGGTGTGGTCAGAAATACCTGGAATGGCCCCTTCCACCTGGGTGAGGACCAATTTTCTATTTACAGCTTTTAATCAGGAACCAGTCACCTACTTTCAGCTCACTTCTTCCTGTAGGAATATAGGATCATCTGGCATATGATTAGTTTGCCTTTATAACTCATGTAATTATCAGTATTTTAATCATGAAAACTCCCAGATCTTAATCAAATTGTTTTTTTAGAAGAGAGTATACCAATCTAAGGAATTCTATATCTCACCAAAATATTATTTCAAATAGAATGAGGCCAATATTCAAATTTGGTATTATATGCATTTATAATTTACCAAATCAAGCCGAATCCAATTTTGTCCCGTTTCTTCCATTGCTTTTTTTTAAATTTGCAACATTTTATCATAAAATCATAAATCAGTTTGTAATTGTTCCTCTTATTTTAATATACCAAACTGTAGGAAGGATAAGGTCTCATCAAATCCGTTCAATTACTTGGTGTTATATTCATATATAACTTTATCATAACCAAACAGTATCTCCAATTCTGTTTAGTCTTATCCATGGCCTTTCTTAATCTGCTTTTAGAATCCAATTGTCTCTTAAAAATGATCTATATCTTTGTCCTATTTTATCAATTATTTCATTCACAAAATGTGTTCCGTTACCACTATAGATCATTTGTGGATATCAAATCTAGGCATTATTTCTCCAAACAACATTTCTGCAACAGTTAGTGTATCTAAATGTTTCACTGTTAATATTACAAATCCATTAGGAGAAATTATCTTTTCTTACTAAATAGAGCTTCTTCAGTACAGCCTTTGTTTGCTCAAAGTTGTTTCTTAATTTTATATGAGAAGCTTTTCTTTTTTTCCATGTCTGACACACTTCTTGTCCACATAGTAATCAGTTTGAGAATTGAATTGTCCGTAAGAAATGCTTTAATTAGTTCGCCACTAGAGGTCGCCATACCCCTGTTCCCCATTGTTGGCCAAATGCCAAAAACATGCAAAGTTCAATTTGGATCTTCTGTTAGCAATAATATGATTATTTTATCTTCATCTGATTACAAACTTCAGTTAAAACTTAAATTCTTCTCTTTCCAAGTAGAACAATTCTTTGGTAGCTGTCCCGTTTCAAGAATTTTATGAAAATCAACAATTTGGATTATTAATTTATACCCTACAGAGAACATGCCCAACTTCAAGTGAAACAGGAAATCTCTTCATAACAAATTTAAAAAACAATCTGGAGATATGATTAACACAACAGATTTTTCCTGTAGCAAAATCTATTATTTTAATTTCATTTTTCTAACAACTCATTCTCATTTTTTAGTGGAAAACAAAATTCCTAATTTTTTTTCTCTCCATCTGGCTTCACTAACTTCCTACCATTTTGTCAATGAGATAATCAGCAACTGATATTTCCATAACAAAACATCACATCTCTATTCCTTGCTCTCTGCTTATCTGCTCCTTCATAAAGATTCTACAAATTAGCTTATTATTATGATTATATGTGGAAGAGTCTGTTGCTAGATGTCCAAAACGTGGTAACCACTCTCAACTCAGATTAGGGAAAGGGCCGGCAACCTCTCCCAATCTCAGGTGTAGGTCCAGACATCTTTCTTGCTTAATCAGACCCTTAATTTTGTCCCATTAGCAACAACTCCATTGAGTGTAAATATTGAAGTGCGCTTATACTCGGTGTGCTACGGTAACTAAAGTTGAATTTTGGAGTGCGTTACTACATTCTTTACTACGGTAATCCCGTAACGAACATTTCTTCTCTTTTTTTCAGTCTCTAACCCAGCGCATTACAAGATTGCTCCTTTCCTTTCCTGTCATTAAAATGTTAGAAGCAAGCATCTGAAGCTGCCGCTTGTTACAAAGAATAAATTCACGTAGCCACCCAGCTGCTACACCACAGGACCTGTAGACATCCGCCTGAATTTCAAAATAAAATCACTCTGCTCATAATCCGTCATTTTAAACCATTTCTTTTATACTATATGAGAGATCTCACAGACATCCCATGAATATCATTACAAATATTAGCTAAGTTTTTTATTATTATTATTATGGAGTAAAAGTTGCCGCTGCACTTAAGTAATCCCAACCTTTTGTATTGAGCTGCACGCAACATTCCCCTCATTATCAGCTAGCGGGGGGAGGTGTGTGTTCCATCCCTTCTGCCTTCCTGCAGTTGGATAACCTTTAACAATTTTGAAACGCATGATCAATCTGGTTTCAAACAAGACTTTCTCAGGAAGTCCATTTCAGTTGGTTTGTTTATTAACAGAACAACTAACGACCCATTGTGGAGGGATAGAAGGGGTTTTTGTTTATTATCAGAACGGCCCTTCCTTGAGGGGAAGGGGGAAGGGGGTCACTTGTTTAAGATAATTCATTTAGATCACAGAAAAGTTTACCTTACTCTTCAAAGGATTTTTTAAAATATGGAAGTGAATTTTCTCTTATTTTATTTTTCTTTCGGCAGAACTTTAGGAGAAAACAAAGTTTAAAACATTTTTCATCCTGCCGGGAGCTGAAAAACACATCATCTTCCCGCATGAACCCCTCCTATTTCTCTTCTTCGCTCCTTCCTGAGGAATTCCTTTGTTTGAGACGCCAAATGTTTATTCTTCAATTTTGATCTTTTTAATTTTATATCGCAACTACCAAGAAGTGCACGAAATTACTAAGTCAATCGTCGTTTCAAATTCATAATCTTTATTTTAAAGAAATGTATTGTCTTTTCTCTTACATACATTTTGTATCTCCTTTAAATCTTCTTTGCTATTTTTGCCCCATATTTCGATAAGTTACATTTTACTGTTTTTATTTTTCATTTTTAAATATTTATCATTCTCATGTTAATGAAATAAATTCAGCTTTTATTTCACTTTGATCTGATCTATTTATCTTATCGCAGTGTTATTTTCTCAATCTTCTAACCATGAGACTGCTTTCAGCCTACAGCTGTTTCACAGGGAAGAAATCTCCATTCATTCACACACACACACAGTCACACAACCGGTTTATCACACATTAATATAATTATGTATTTATTATCATGCTTTTTCATTACTAGTATTATTATTTAGATATTATTTATCATTAGGCCTATTTTCTAATTGAGATCACAGTCCAACTCCTTTAACATGGATATTCATTGTGAGATCCCGGATCATCACGCAAAGATCCCCGATCTTTATTTGCAAAACACAAACTTGCATTACAAAGGTCCCGGACCTAGTTATCTTTACTCTTATTTTTTATTCTTTCACGGATCAAATTTTGTACTCACTGGCTTTTTGTCCCTGTGAAGGAAGACCCCGTCATCAACTGTTGCTCCGGGAGAAACCCCGGAGCTGCCGGCCTCCTTTTTTACCTAACGGTGGGGTGGAGGACTTTGATACTGGTTCCGAACCAGGCCGTGCACGGGCTCTCAGCAACCTGCGGTTCCTCCCGGAGATCCAGTCCGATCTGAGATCCTGGTCAAAGGAACAAGAAATACCAGGGTTAAAATCGCTCTCTGATCTCTGAGTTTTCTTTTTTCAGACATTCCGTGGTTTCTCAATCCACGAGCTGATCCCACTCAGCCTTCTTGGTGTCCAACACGCAAGCTTTCAGTAAGAAGCGTCCTAGCTTGCCTTAGGGCCGGCCACACCCTGAGTTTACCGACCCGGTCGGCGTCTATTTCACTCAGCAGAAACATAAATCAACATTTACTGGAGAACTATACAGACAGAACATACTTTTAGAATAGTCAATTTTGCACCTCGTGTGTCAGCACTTACCAAATAACTTCAGACCTTGGTCACTTCCGTCCTCCGATCTCCAGTATCTGTTGATCACAACAATTTCCAAACTCACGTTTTCCTTTGCTCCTCCAGAAATCACGCCGGGGTCACCATTTTGTTGAGAAGGTGTTTTCACTCTAATTTAAAGCCTCTCTTAAAGGAACAGACACACATTTAATTTATCACCCTGGGCTCTCTCTGAGCTCTCATTTCACCTTCCCGCGTGCTTGTTCATTTCTGTAAAAAGGAGCAATAAGAACAACAAACAACAATTATATATTTTAACAGCGAGACATCGTTCACTGGACTCAGTTCTAGTAACTGAGCACAGGTTTATCTCAGCATAAGGTTTTTATTAAAACAAGAGTTAAAAGGAAACTCCTCCCACATAGATCTTCGTTCAAAGAATGGTCACAGCTTCTTCACACAAGGGACACATGATGTACCACATTCTTATTGATTGTTCACTTTTCCTAAATGTTTCCACATGCACTACAGAATTAAACCCTCATACAACATTTACAGAATTTTTATCTCGTCACACTGCCGAGGTGTTATGGAGGCCAAGGATGCTTCGATAGCGGCCTTAACCTCATCCAGAGTGTTGGGTCTTGCGTCTCTCAACTTCCTCTTCACAATATCCCACAGATTCTCTATGGGGTTCAGGTCAGGAGAGTTGGCAGGCCAGTTGAGCACAGTAATACCATGGTCAGTAAACCATTTACCAGTGGTTTTGGCACTGTGAGCAGGTGCCAGGTCGTGCTGAAAAATGAAATCTTCATCTCCATAAAGCTTTTCAGCAGATGGAAGCATGAAGTGCTGCAAAATCTCCTGATAGCTAGCTGCATTGACCCTGCCCTTGATAAAACACAGTGGACCAACACCAGCAGCTGACAATGCACCCCAGATCATCACTGGCTGTGGGTACTTGACACTGGACTTCAGGCATTTTGGCATTTCCTTCTCCCCAGTCTTCCTCCAGACTCTGGCACCTTGATTTCCGAATGACATGCAAAATTTGCTTTCATCCGGAAAAAGTACTTTGGACCACTGAGCAACAGTCTAGTGCTGCTTCTCTGTAGCCCAGGTCAGGCGCTTCTGCCGCTGTTTCTGGTTCAAAAGTTGCTTGACCTGGGGAATGCGGCACCTTTAGCCCATTTCCTGCACACGCCTGTGCACGGTGGGTCCGGATGTTTCTACTCCAGACTCAGTCCACTGCTTCCGCAGGTCCCCCAAGGTCTGGAATCGGTCCTTCTCCACAATCTTCCTCAGGGTCCGGTCACCTCTTCTCGTTGTGCAGCTTTTTCTGCCACACTTTTTCCTTCCCACAGACTTCCCACTGAGGTGCCTTGATACAGCACTCTGGGAACAGCCTATTCGTTCAGAAGTTTCTGTGTCTTACCTTCTTGCTTGAGGGTGTCAATGATGGCCTTCTGGGCAGCAGTCAGGTCGGCAGTCTTACCCATGATTGCGGTTTTGAGTAATGAACCAGGCTGGGAGTTTTTAAAAGCCTCAGGAATCTTTTGCAGGTGTTGATTCAGATGATTAGGTTAATAGCTCGTTTAGAGAACCTTTTCATGATATGCTAATTTTTTGAGATAGGAATTTGGGGTTTTCATGAGCTGTATGCCAAAATCATCAGTTTTAAAACAATAAAAGACCTGAAATATTTCAGTTGGTGTGCAATGAATCTAAAATATATGAAAGTTTAATTTTTATCATTACATTATGGAAAAGAATGAACTTTATCACAATATGCAAATTTTTTGAGAAGGACCTGTTTTTGGTCAATGCATTGATTTAGGGTTTGAATGGGTTCAGAGTCACCTGGTGACATTGTAATGGAAAGATGAGTGTCATCCACGTAATTATGGTTGCTAATGTTATTGGTTGTGTTATGGCAAAAAGAGTATCTCAGGGTTTCCATAATAAAGAAGACTTGAGTCCCAGAAGGCGTTTAAGTATTTAATTCAAACATGTCTGGCCAGACCATGGAGGGGACAGAGTTACTCGTGCATCACCCTAACCAACCTTTCTAACTAACCGCTTAAATAGTATTCAGCAATCATTGTTTATCTCTGTAAATGTCTTCTCCAACCTTCAGGATTGGTGACAAAGGGCAACCTTGGCGGAGTCCAACTCTCACTGGAAACAAGCCGGACTTACTGCCGGCAATGCGAACCAAACTCTGGCACCGGTCGTACAGGAACCTAACAGCCCGTATCAAGGGGCTCGGTACCCCATACTCCCGGAGCACCCCCCACAGGGGCCCCCCGAGGGACACGGTCGAACGCCTTCTCCAAGTCCACAAAACACATGTAGACCAGTTGGGCGAACTCCCACGCACCCTCCAGGACCCTGTTGAGGGTGTAGAGCTGGTCCAGTGTTCCACGGCCAGGACGAAAACCGCATTGTTCCTCCTGGATCCGAGGTTCGACTATCCGTCGGACCCTCCTCTCCAGAACCCCTGAATAGACCTTACCAGGGAGGCTCAGAAGTGTGATCCCCCTGTAGTTGGAACACACCCTGTGGTCCCCCTTTTTAAACAGGGGGACCACCACCCTGGTCTGCCAATCCAAGGGAACTGCCCCCGATGTCCACGCAATATTGCAGAGCCGCGTTAACCAACACAGCCCCACAACATCCAGAGCCTTGAGGAACTCCGGTCGAATCTCATCCACCCCCGGAGCCTTGCCACCGAGGAGCTTTTTAACGACCTCGGTGACCTCAGCACCAGAGATTGGAGAGCCCGACCCCAAGTCCCCAAACCCTGCTTCCAGATTGGAAGGCGTGCTGGTGGGATTGAGGAGGTCTTCGAAGTATTCCATCCACCGACCCAAAACGTCCCGCGTCGAGGTCAGCAGCACACCATCCCCACTGTAAACAGTGTTGGTGGCAGACCGCTTTCCCCCAATGAGACGCCGGATGGTGGACCAGAATCGCTTCGAAGCCGTACGGAAGTCGTTTTCCATGGTCTCTCCAAACTCCTCCCACGCCCGAGTTTTTGCCTCAGCAACCATCCGAGTCATATCCCGCTTGGCCTGTCGGTACGTATCAGCTGCTTCAGGGGTACCACAAGCCAAAAAGACCCGGTAGGACTCCTTCTTCAGCCTGACAGCATCCCTTACCGCCGGTGTCCACCAGCGGGTTCGGGGGTTGCCGCCGCAACAGGCACCGACCACCTTGCGGCCACAGCTTCGGTCAGCCGCCTCGGCAATGGAGGCGCGGAACATAGTCCACTCGGACTCGATGTCCCCCGCCTCCTTAAATCCTTAAATCATTAAATCCATGCCAAGAAAAAGACAACCAACCATTCCAACTTGTGAGAGCAAAAAATCCCAAGAATCAACTACTCCCAGTAAGAAGTTGAATTAGACTGTCATGATGCAAGGTAGGGAGGACCCAAATGCAGCAGAGTAACGTCAAAAAAGGATTTAATGAAAAAACACAAGGAAGGGGAACTTACAAAACTCAGGAGGATACAGGCAGCAAACAGGGAAAAACAGGAACCAGGATGGGCAACAACGAGGGCAGGAACCAGCAAGGGAAGAACGACAACGAACCAGCGAGTAGTGACTGAGAAAGGACCGAATTTATACTGAGGAGGAAATGAGGAAGTGACTGAGAAGACCAATGATCAATTAGTGGGAGCAGATGCAGGTGGGAGGGAGAGAGCAGTTGGAAGTAATCAACTGGGATAGGAGGTAAAAAGGCTGGGAGACAGAAGACTCTTAAGAAACTAAAGATAAGTCTGGAAGAGAATCTAATGAAACACTGGAAAACAGAAGGAGGAATAAAATATAACCACTGGGACTAATGAAGGATAAGTATTAATATGAACTTGGGGAAAATAGAGATTAACACAAACAACTGCAACCAAACACAAGACCACCAGAGGGAGACAAAGAATAACTAAAACATAATAGAATTAAATAAGGAAAATTAACAAAACACAAACACCCAGGAACCATGACATAGACGGCTTCTTCAGACCCTGCTTTTCCAGAATCTAATTAAAGTTACACTCTTTGCAGCCACCTTAGAAGTTCAATTAACTAAAACCTTCTGCTTTATGTTAGAAAAAAATAAAATAAATTGTTTTACCCAGGACACAGTTTATTTACCTAATTAATATCTTTGCTGCTTTTATTTGCTCATCTGTTTCTTACAGTTTATTCTCTGTTAACTCCTTGAAAAAAAATACATTTATTCTAAATGCACAATTTTAAAACTTGTACAACTGTAAAACATCTCTATTTTCCAATTTATCCAACTCAGTTGCACATTCAGATTTGAGTATGCCACTCTATTTTAATAACAACAATGTCAAGTAACCTTTTTACCTGTACCTGATAATATTGCTTAAGAAAGAAACTTTTCTTCATTGCAGTTTCTGTGTAGGACTTGAGTAATACTTTATACTTCACCGGAGTAATTATCTATTTGCCAACTTTTTACCTCTACTCAGTACTTTAGATTGCTTATATTTTAAAATTAGCCTAGTTACCCCGTGTCATTTAGTCTTTTATTAAAAGGAACACACAAAAACCCCATCAAACATCAAAGAATGCTACAATTGAATAGAATTAACTGCAGTTTGATAGAAGGTCTAATATTTATTATTCTGACACCCTGTTTTTTATGCGATCTATAGCATATAATGTGCACAGGTGTTAACTGAATATTTTCCACATTTGTCCCATCTTTAGAACAGTGACCGAAATTCTGAATCTATTTTTATCATCATTTATCTAAATGAAGTAAACTAAATTTTAAAAATAGAAACCAAGTAATTTTAAACCCCACTGTTTGTGTGTAAGTCACACATGTTGGCTCAAAGATTGCACTAAATGCATAATTTTCACATATGCAGCTGAAACAGGTTGCCTAGTGTATCCCAAATGTGTCATTATTATTTAACATTTTTATTAAACATTACTATCATTAAGTAAAAGTTCTTTTTGGTCGAGGTATGGCTAAAGCTTTATTCTTTATCATTTAATGTTCTAATCCTAAATTTGTTTTATGCTTTCTACCTCCTTTGTGTGAATCAAAATTTATGTACAGTCTATGTTCTAAATGCTTCTATTACCTGTCACTTTGCTGTCGGTACAGCTTTTGTGGGAAAATCAAAGGATTATTCATGAAGTTAAGCATTACCGTATTTTAATTTGGAAAGCTCAAACAGGAAGTGGTTTTGCGCAAAACAAACTGTTTGACTAACCCAGACTCGTTAACATCCAGGAAGTAACTGAAAATTCAAGACTAAACTTTTCATCAAAACAAGTCTTTTAGTTCCTATTTGTAGACTTCCAGCCGCAGAGCGCTATTAACGCTTCATCAGTGTCGGGATCTATGATTGTTTACAACCAGAGGATCGCAGCACATCGGTCGTAAGAAAGAAGCTTGTGGCTCAATTAGCTGATTAGCTACAAGAGAATCGCATTAAATCTGCAACAGACTTTATTTCAGATCATTATTACCACATTGTAGTTAATAACTCGCTGGCTAAGATTAACCGTAGAGTGTTTACCCGCGTTGTTTTCTGATTCGTTTTCTGTAAATTACTCAAAAGACTGAAATACTTTCATACTGCCATTCGGATTTGTATTAACTGGAGTTGGTTTTCAATATATCCGATTCTAACCGTGTGTTTTGCGTGTTATTTCTATCTACTGCGGAGTAGGCTACGTGTATCAAAAGTATTAGTTAAACATAGAAACCATCATTCATCTAGTTTATTGCTGAATTGCATCGTTTCTCATAGAATCTTAAAAGAACGTTTTCAAGCTAAGGTTCCCGGGCCGAACGCGGCCGCCCCTTATCTCATGAACACAGAGTGTTATAGTTTTAGGTCGAATCAGTTACAATAGTTCAAATTTTATATTACCATTTACCTTTGTGCATTATTTCCCCCCGAGGCTTTTATTGATTAGCGCAAATCTAAGAGCTGTAACTCACTGAGTACAGCTCACCCATTTAATAGGCTATAAAATTAATATGGATTCAGGTTAGAAAATACTCAAATATTAGATTGATGAGGTAAATACAGTCGGATGTAATTTCCATCTCTTACATGAATTTGAAGGATTGCTTTGCAAAACCAGCATAATAAATCAAATAGACTAAAGAATGTTTATTCATATTTGCAGAAAAATATCATTATTAATGATTGTTGGAAATGTGTTCCAGCAAATATGTTTTAAAAAATGATGTAGGAATTTATTCTCCAGTAAATCACTGAGTCATGTTTAGTGTTTTACCTGCTCTCTGACAGAGAACTTCTTCTGTATCTTATAACATGCAGGCTGGACAGTACGACTTGAAAACTTTATTTTCCAGTTGATGCATTAGATTAAAAAAATTTATCATTATTACATTATCACCATTAAAACTATAGCAAGTTTTCAAGATAATATAGTTTAATTTAAACATTAAAGCTGACTCATGCACCAATCTAGATCATAATAATCAGACTCTGGCATCCATCATTCATTATGCTTTAAAATTGGAATATTCTCCTTTTTATTTGATCTATTGTTATCCCAGATCACTTGATGTTAAGACTGCAGTTTTCTAGATCTGTTGCGTTTAGTTTTTCAGATAGAGCGATGACATATTTATAATCCTGAGATCCCGAGAAATCCACTGATACTAAATGCATGTCAAATTCATTAAAAAGCCTATTATGGAAATATTATTTAACAAGGACGAGAAAGGATTCCTTCTTAGTTCAAGAGCTTAATTTGGCTTGTTGCTCAACACGGTGTTCAGCACATACAGCATGGCAGTAACTGACCTGCACCCACATCTTATCTCAGTATCTCAGTTAACACAGAGACTTAACCTTTAATTTGAAGAGACTTAACCTTTAACATGATCAATAAATTTTTTGCCACATCAAGCCATTCAAATCTTCTTTTATTTTAAAAATGCTACGCAGAAAAATTCTCATAACAGGCCTCAAATAATTTAGGCTGTGATAAAAGCCAAGAGAGCTACAACAAAACTAACTGTGAAATCTATAGTTCAGGATTTGATTTTTACCTCTAAACTCCAAGTGATTATATATTATTTGCTTTCTTAATTTGAAAAGTGATATGTCACTGTTGATGAACAATTAGGTTTTATTATTTATAACTATTTTAAAGAGTGTTTTGCAGCTACAGGGGATCATACTTCTTAGCCTCCCTTGTAAGGTCTAAGAGAAAATGTTAGAATTTGAATTCCCTTCACCATAGCCCCAAATAAGCCGAAATATATAAGCAGCCCCCAAACTCAGGTACGCACAGGTAACCTCCAAAGCCACTTGTCCATACCTTTTTGGGCCGAACCTCCTCCCCTGTGGACAAAGTGGTCAGTCCATTCTAGAAAAAAAGCAAAAAAGAATGAGAACCAGCCTGATTTGCATTCTGGTTCAGTTGAAATTGAAAATTGCATTGGTTGTCATGAGCAAAATTCCAAACTCACAGGACCACTGTATTGTTATAATTGATGGCCCCTAAAGACCAGTCATCTTTATTTTAATGTTACCTTGCAGAAACCTAAAGTTTTATTTGTTTAGTTGTGTTCAAATTATAGCTTAAACAATATTGTTTTACTGTTGCTTCTCACAGCACGGTCTTGTTATTTTTTAGTCTCACCATTTTCTGATGTCAATAAGAGAATGTTTACATTAGCACCTTGCAAGCTGATAAAAAAATTCTAAGTTAGTGCACACAAGCTGCGATAGCTAAGGAAACTTGTACTTAGTGTAATAACAATTCCATCAAATAACTTTCAACAAAAATTGTAATAAACTAAAATGTGGACTCTCCTGACAGAGAGAGACCAGACAACTCCCCAGAAGATGAATGTTCAGTTCACTCTCAGTCTCTTGCCCTAAAAAAATAGATGTGCAACACATTCTTTAAGCTCTGATTAGACTAAACTCACCGGATGGCGAATCACCACCTTTTCAGAGCCGTAACAGTTTCGCTGACTGCTTTATCCCGTCCGTCTAAAACAAACAAATTAAGTTTAGTTGAACATCAACTTTCCCTTACAAATTACAACACAATAACAAAAAAAACTTAGATCAACATAGAAAATAGAAAGAATCAGAAATTATGGCCTGCTTCCATCGAGACCCCTGTCGCTCTAAGGGTCCTCTGGCAGAAACAAAACAAAAACAAAACAATATTTACTTTCCTAAGGGAGTGTGTATGTATGTGTGTCATAGGCAGGTGTCACAGAGATAAAATACAGCTGCATCAGTCAGCAAGCATTTCTTAATTGCATTTGAGCTGTGTGTTTTTGTCCTGCCTGAATTTTGCTGGGTCATCTGCAGGCTGGCCGGCCCAGGGCCCCCCCCCCCCTCTCTCGATCCAGCTAATCGCCATGTTTCAGGGACCACAGCCCCCAAATAACTCATCTCACCTGAGCAAGAGTTTTCCCCGCTGCCCACTGGTCAGCCCGCATTCAGGCCAGAGTCCGGCCTCCGCCTTTGTTATGGCTGCCAAACCCCTCATTCCGACGGTGGGTGGGTGGGGGTAATAGGGCTCTTTGTGGCCCTCCCCAGGCGCCGCTGGACCCGAAGGCAGGGGTCCCAACCAGCCTGAAGAAAAACACAGGACAACTCAGCGAAACTCATCACAGTCCTACCATGGAATGTGTAACAACAACTGTGTGTGTGTGACATTCTGCATCATACCAAGCCATCAAACAAATGATCTTAATGCTCAAACACTCCAGTTCTGGAAGAAGCAAACAAGAGTAAATAAAAGAGAAATAAACAAAACCACATAAATAAACCACAAAAAAATAACATAACTTTTAGATTTTCTTTCAGATTATCCAAAGTCCTCCCCTGGGCCCATTAATTCTTTTATTTTTATTTTTCTGTCGACATATTGGACTGTCTGGAGGTGAAGTGTTGCTAGATTACAGACCAGATTGTCTGCCTGGGTACCCAGTATTGATGAAGGACGTCTCCCCCATCGCTTTCTAGTTTCCTTGAGTGAAACAAAAGTCTAAAAAAACCCTCGTCGGAAAATAATCATTCAACTTAATTAGTTGACCACTTGTCCAACTGCCGTGCTCCCAGGTAAAACCCGGAGCAAAAACCGTTACTTTCTTTAACATTGATTAAATAATTAACCATACAATTATATATAAGTATATATATTATATTAATTAATTAATCAATCAACCGCATGTAAGTAAATAAACACGAAACCGCTAGCAAATATTTCACCTCCTGAGAGTGCAAATAAAATTCTGTTATCAATATTTATTTAAAGGACTCAGTCTTACCAGGTTCTGTCTCAGGCGACGGCAGGGCCGACAGAGACGCTTCAAGGCCTCCATCTCCCAAACAGCTACTGGAGGTAAGAGGCTGGGAGAAAATTTCTCAGGACGTTAGCAACTCCCTTGACCCCGTCCCTGCCGGTCTATTCCGTTCGCTGAGGGCTACTTTGTTGCGCCAAGTGTTATGGCAAATAGAGTATCTCAGGGTTTCCATAATAAAGAAGACTTGAGTCCCAGAAGGTGTTTAAGTATTTAATTCAAACATGTCTGGCCAGACCATGGAGGGGACAGAGTTACTCGTGCATCACCCTAACCAACCTTTCTAACTAACCGCTTAAATAGTATTCAGCAATCATTGTTTATCTCTGTTGATGTCTTCTCCAACCTTCACGCCCCGCCTCCGGAGTAACTGTTTCACACGAGTCTTATATCAACGCATAAAGCAGCTCATCCGAAGGCCAGACTGTTATCTTACTGCCCCGGCATCTGTCTCTCTGGTGACCTGACACATATATCTTTCTCATAACATTAAGCTGGAACAATAAGCTTGTCATTTTATCTTAGATGCATTCACTAAACAGAGAATATACACTTAATTCCTGATTGAATAACAATTTTCCACCACAGTTGCTATAAACTTCCCTAGTGGGAGCATGTAGATATTAAATAGAAGGGCCCCTAAGATGGAGCCCTGGGGCACACCACATGTGATTTCTGTTTGTTCTAATGAAGAGTTTCCTATTGAAACATAGAAGTCCCTGTTCTTTAGGTAAGACTCAAACCAGCCAAGTAGTGTACCAGAGACTCCGACCCAGCTCTCCCGTCGTTCCAATTATATATCATGATCAACAGTGTCAAATGCTGCACTGAGGTCCAACAGAACCAGCACTCTGGTTGTACCACGGTCTGTATTTATGCGGATGTCATTGAATACTTTGACGAGGGCAGTCTCGGTGCTGTGGTGAGCACGGAAACCAGACTGAAAAACATCAAAACGGTTGGTCATTGTTATGAAGCTATTTAACTGCTGAAACACAGCTTTTTCAATAATCTTACTGATGAATGGAAGATTAGAAATTGGCCTGTAGTTCTGCATTAACGTGTTGTCCAGAATCTTCTTCTTTAGTAGTGGTTTAATAACTGCTGTTTTTAAAGCCTGAGGGAAGACACTTGATAGCAGGGATGAGTTCACTATATGAACAAGATCTGACCCAATAACAGGAAGAACTTTCTTTAGAAAAGCTGTGGGTAGGATATCAAGACAGCAGGAGGAGGAGCTTAATTGGATAATGGTTTTTTCAAGGCTGTTTTGGTTTCATTTGTGGAATTCAGACATTTTCTCTACAATGTTGTTGATTGGGGATGGCACTGGATGTGGGTTCGGTATTGAGGTACAGATTGACCTTCTTATTTTTAGAATCTTTTCAGTGAAAAAGCTGGCAAATTCATTGCAGGCCCTGGTAGAGTTTAGTTCAGGGGCTAATGTCACTAAAGGATTAGTTAGTCTTTCCACTGTTGCAAATAGAGTCCGTGCATTATTAATGTTTCTGTTGATGATTTCAGAAAAGAACAATTCCCTAGCATCTTTTATAGTTAGTTGATATCTATTCAATCTCTCTTTGTAGATCTCACAGTGAACCTGGAGTCGAGTTTTCCACCATTTTCTCTCGTCTCGTCGACACTCTCTTTTTTCACTACGTACCAGTGGATTACTTGTCCACGGAGACTTCTTTCTACCTGAGACTACTTTCACTTTAGTTGGAGCAATGGAATCCATGATGTCTGAGATTTTTGCAAGGAAATTATCTACCAGCTTATTTACTGAGTTTGAGTGGGGAGATGAGGGGGATGTGGTGGAAGGGTAAATACGTTTAAAGGTTTTTACTGAACTGTCCCCTAGAAAACGCTGTTTTATATTGGTCTTACTGTGGCTGGATTATTTAGCAAAGATTGTACTTTCAAAGAAAATACAGAAATGGTCAGATAATGCAATATTAATTACAGAGAGGTTGGAAATATTTTAACCTTTGCTGATAATCAAGTCCAGAGTGTGTCCTTTATTGTGTGTTGGTTGTTTGACATGCTGGGTCAGGCCGAAGTTGTGGAGAGTATCATCTAATGTTTTGGGGCTCTTACTTTGTTATGTGTCTGTTTGATGCGACTGGGTTTCTCCTGGTGGCTTTGACTGGTCCCGGGGGCTGCGTCATCTTTCGGGGAACTCAGGGCTGCGAATCTGTTTTTCAGCTGGATTCCAGGTGGAGTAATATCTCCTGTTTTTGGCTGAAACCTATTTTGTTTACTTTTAGCAGAAGTGGCAGTTCTGGGTTCAGAGCTTTCTTTGTGCTGTAGTTTCTTTTGTTTTTTCTTCCTCGGAGACCGGGCTGGGGTTGATGATTCCGTGCGTTTTAAAGCTGGCCAGTGTACTCTAACTGTGTTCCTATAGCTACAACTCTATATTGCGTTCCTTGCTTTACAAATGTCATAGACCCTCCTCCATTTCCTTCCTTTCAATCTCTACGGATACCATCATAACCTTTAATAACAAAATCCAAAGTAGGTTTAAGCCAGGTCTCTTTGACACAGATTATTTCTGGTTTCTTTTTGCATTTTTTTATAAATCCTTTAAACTCTTGCCCATTTGCTAATAAACTTCTAGCATTCCACTGTAATATAATTATACTGCCTCTCTCCTGGTCCTCCTGCTTCCCCCTCTCCTCCAAGTCTTTTATAAATTTGTTCCCAAGATATATCTTTAATACCAAAAAACCTCTCTGCTTCTTTAACAATTATTTTATTTTCTCTGTTTTGTGTTTCACCTGATCTGTGCAGTTTATAACATAAGCAATAAACAAAATCATCTTCTCCACTGTCTGTACTAAGTTTGATGTCAAGATTGGTTGAATCTTTTCTGTCTCAACCTTTGCCTTTTGTACCCTTTTAACTGCCTCTGCGTAACTTATTTTTTGAACTACTTCAACTTGTTCAACCTCCTTGGCCTTCTTCCTGACTTCACAACCCCCATAACTCACCCTGTGTTGCCCCCCACAGTTACGACATTTATCCAGTACATTATCTCTACATTCTTCATATTTGTGTTCACCTCCACACTTGGAGCATCTCTGTTTCCCCTTACAAACGGCAGCGATATGCTCATATCTTTGACATTTATAGCACCTGAGGGGCGGAGGAATATATTCTCTGACAGGAAAGCTCATGCATCCTATTTTAACTCGATCAGGGAGGAGAGCCTCCTGAAACTCCAAAAGAACTGATAAGCTATCAACTTTCTTCCCATCAACTGTTTTTAATAATCTTTTTACCCTGCTAACCTTGCCACCATGAATATTCATCTTGAGCTTTTCTAGATCCTCCTCCACTGGTATACCTGTAATCATCCCCCTTGTCACTTTCATTCACCCTAGAATCCTTTTCACTCTCACAATCTTCTTACAGATACTTTCAGCATTTAACACTTTATTTTTCTGTTCTTCTGTCTTAACCACTATCAACAAGTTTCCATCCCTGAGAATTTTAGCCAGCTCCACTTCTCCAAACTTGTTTTTCAGTTCTCAAGATAAAGCTATTGGACTTAAGTGCACATCCTCATCTTCCTTCCTGAACTTCATGACTATTTTAAATCCCTCCCTCACCATCTTTTTCCTGATAATATTGGTCCATTCTTCCGAGCTATTGTCCTCTAAAGTTCGTTTACAGGACTGCGTCCCAAACAAACTTTCTTCTTCTCTCCTGTCTCTTCCTCTTTCAGATCTTCCCCTACTAGTAACCGGGATTCAGTCACCATAATCCATGTCATCATCATCCTCTCCCTGAGACGCCATTCCAGCCATTCACAGACCAGTTTATACCAACATCCAAAAGTCCGTGATCCAAAAATCGTCGTCCGAAGCCAGAAACAATCAATTTTGTCCGTAATCCTTTGAAATTCGTGCTCTTCTTCCTTCGTCGTCTCGTTCAATCTCCTTCCCACCGCCCAACTTCCATCAGCTCAGCAACACAGTTTGATGGAAAATGGCGCCTTTTATACTGTGGAACTCAATATCACTCTGGAATCGACCATGTGAGAGTGCATCCTGAACACTTAACAGCCCAAATAAAATAGTCATACCACAAATTACATTTCTCCCCTATCTAACAAACCCATTCTAAAAACATATGAATCCTCACACCAAGTATAAATTTATATAACTTTCCTTTTGACACCATATACATTCTAAACCGCAAGACACAACACCCCTTCCCACTCTGACTCTTGGCTCCTCCCAGAACCTTTAAAATGGTGCCAAGTGTTGCAGGAAAACTCTTAGCAGGACACTCTGGAGAAGACAAGACAGGTAAGTTGGGTTTCATTTACAAACATTTTTAAAATACAATTCACACTAACCATATCACTAAATCAATGCATTTAACTTTGTTTTGAATAATAAAAGTAGATTATTCTAATTTGCACTTTGTTCTAGGTGGAACCAAACATTCCACACCAGCTGGAACCAATTAAACAATCAGACATCTGACAAACCAAATCCAGCAGATATACAATTCACTGTGCAAAATAAAGTTTATATGTCTAAAGGGCTGTCATTCATTGCTGTTAGAAATAAACTACCCTATGGTATGAAAGTGTTCAAATAGCCATTGGTAACAGAGTTTCCTCTGTTACTGTGCCTTTGCAAGGACAGGACACCTTTAAAGGGGGGATATTATGCTTCTTCCAGGCACATATTTCCCTTCTATAGCAAACTTCAATAAAATTGTCACCTTAAGTCTTTTAAAAGTCCGTCATATATCCAAATCCACCTTAAAGAAATTTACTTCCGTATTGGACGCCTTGATTTTCGCCTGTGCCTCTCCAAGACCCTCCTACTCTTTCTGACACTTCCCCTTCAGTTCGTCACATACCGTGCATCATCACAGCATGCACGGAGTTGGAAAGAAAATCCCACAAAAGACTGCAGCTGGTGTGTTATAACTACTGCACCTGGGACTCAGCCGGAGTTGTGTGAGGTAGGGAAGGGTAGGGGAGCTCTGCAGGGGCGAGGCTCTCGGCTGAGTACGTAAGGTCGGAGGAGGAGATGGGTGGAAAAGGCGGGGATAGGTGGGAGCAGGCGTGTCAGCAACCCCGAGAACTACCAGCAGAGACTCAAAGATTACTCTAGTGAATGGGTCAGAGCAACACTTCAGGCATGTTTTTAATGAGGAAAAGACAGGTTCTCAGGATTCTAAGCTTCAGAAAGTAAATTTTGCATAATACCCCCCCTTTAAAGCCTCCCCTGGCATACAGCCTCTTCTGCACCATTCATTGGATCCATTTGAAATAGTGGAGAGAGGGTTCCAGTACCTTGAGTACCAGGAAAGTACAATGCTGTTAAGGAGGAATGCTCTATCAACCATGGATAGAAAGAGTTACATTTCAAAATGAAGAACTTGATCAGAAAACCTCTGCTCTATTATCTGAATTGTCAAATGGGATTCCATCCATGGCGGCACACTCAACGTGCGTTAAGTCAACCTCTACAAGTCTGGACAAAAATCCAACATTGGCTTTTGCAAAAGACTTTTCTCTTCTAAGTGAGACTCCGATTTCTATCCCGGATCAAGACAATCAAATGGATGAAATTGAGGACTGGATACCTTCTGCTTTCAACAGTGCTATGAAAACTGTTCTAAACCACTTTATGGATTATGCCTGCATATCTTTACTGCAGAAACATTGTGACGTTTGCAAATTGGGAGGCAGCCAGCAGGAGCACCAGTGTATAGGCGTAGATGCAATAAAGCAAAACATGTTTTGTTCACAACAAAAGTTGTCGTTACAAATAGGTCTTACCCTCTTTTCATAGCTTATCCTGTGATTTTAAGAAAGTACAAATGCTGTTTTACCTTCAAGTCTGGTCTGAACAAGAAATGTTAAGAATGTTAAACATAAAAAGGTCATAGTAGTTCTTTAACTTTTAGGAATAAATGCCTATATTCTAATAAATACTGTGACATTTGAACTCTAAAGTATCTCTATATTGTATCGCTCAGCCCATCCCCACCTACATGAAAACACGCACATGCACACCTACACAAACACATGCGTGCGTACATGCAAACACTCAGAGATACATCAGTTCACACTTAATCAGTAGTTATACACAGATCTACTTTAGTTCTTGAAGGAAATGTTTGTCTTGATGTCTTATACCAAATATTCATTGGTGGATGATTGTGAACATCAGAATTAGAAGCACGGCTCCGCGCTGTTGAAAAACCAGCAGATAGCCAAAGCCCATTAGCCAGCGCGGAGCCAACAAGGATAGATCCCCCTAGCTGTCCTCCGGTAGAGCCCGTGCAGCCGGGACCCCAGGGTGGTTGGGTGACTGTACGTAGGAAGCATAGTTCTAGGACCCAGCCCCCGGGCCACCACCAACTGGTCCGCGTTTCTAACAGATTTTCCCCGCTCAGCGACACACCCGCTGAGAAGCCGACCCTGGTAATTGGCAGCTCCATAGTCAGAAACGTGGCATTAGAGACACCATTGACCATAGTCAAATGTTTGCCAGGGGCCAGAACGGGCGACATCAAATCCTACCTGAAACTGCTGGCTAAAGATAAGTGTAAATACAGTAAGATTGTTATTCACGCTGGCGGTAATGACACCCGGTTACGCCAATCGGAGGTCACTAAAATTAGTGTTGCTTCGGTGTGTAAGTTTGCCAAAACAATGTCAGACTCGGTAATCTTTTCTGGTCCCCTGCCTGATTGGACCAGTGACGACATGTTTAGCCGCATGCTGTCATTCCATCAATGGTTGTCTAGGTGGTGTCCTGCAAACAATGTGGGCTACATTGATAACTGGAGAACTTTTTGGGGAAAACCTGGTCTGATCCGGAGAGACGGCATCCATCCCACTTTGGATGGAGCAGCTCTTCTTTCTAGGAATATGGCCGAATTTATTAGTCCTCCAAAACACTGACAACCCAGGGTCCAGACCAGGAAGCAGAGTCGTAGTTTAATCCACCTCTCTGCTGCTTCTGTACTGTTACCCACCCATTACCCTATAGAAACAGTGTCTTGCCCACGGCCAAAATTAAATGGATTAAAAGTTAAGCCAACAAAAGCAAATTATGGAAGTCTTATAAAAATAAATACAACTTTGACTGAACAGAACATAAGATCTCTCTCCTCAAAGACTTTGTTAGTAAATGACTTGATTTGTGATAATCACATTGATTTCCTTTGTCTCACAGAAACCTGGTTGCAGCAGGAGGATTATGTCAGTATAAATGAGTCAACTCCTTCCAGTCATTTAAATTTTCACATTCCTAGAAATACTGGGCGAGGAGGAGGAGTTGCAACCATTTTTCGTTCTGATTTACTAATTAGTCCCAGACCAATTGATAGCTACAGTTCTTTTGACCATCTAACCCTTAATTTTCCTCATCCAAGTTGCAAAACATTAAGACAATTTTTGTTTGTGGTTTTGTATCGTCCAACAGGCCCTTACTCTCAATTCTTGGATCAGATCTCACATTTTTTATCTGATTTAGTTTTAAATACTGATAGGGTCATTATAGTGGGGGACTTTAATATTCATGTGTATACTGAAAGTGATAGCCTAAATGCAGCCTTTAGTGCTATTTTAGACTCAATTGGCTTTACTCAAAAAGTACAGGGATCGACCCACTCGGGCAAACACACTTTGGACCTTGTACTGACATACGGTATTGAGTGTGAGGAAATAACAGTCCACCCACATAACCCGGTCCTGTCTGACCACTTCTTAATAACTTTTGAATTTACTTTAACTGACCATCTTAATGGAAACGACAGATGGACTCAGTGTTCGGACGCGGGTCACCGGGGCCCCCCTCTGGAGCCAGGCCTGGAGGTGGGGCACGTTGGCGAGCGCCTGGTGGCCGGGCCTTTACCCATGGGGCCCGGTCGGGCTTAGCCCGAAGAGGTAACATGGGGCCCCCTTCCCATGAGCTCACCACCTGTGGGAGGGGCCATAGGGGTCGGGTGCTGTGCAGGATGGGCGGCGGCCAAAGGCGGGGACCTTGGCGGTCCGATCCTCGGCTACAGAAGCTGGCTCTCGGAACGTGGAACGTCACCTCTCTGGTGGGGAAGGAGCCGGAGCTGGTGTGCGAGGTTGAGAGGTTCCGATTGGACATCGTCAGACTCACCTCGGCGCACGGCTCTGGCTCTGGAACCCGTCTCCTCGAGAGGGGTTGGACTCTCTCCCACTCTGGAGTTGCCCCCGCTGAGAGGCGCCGAGCTGGGGTGGGCATACTTGTTGCCCCCCATCTCGGCGCCTGTACGTTGGGGTTTACCCCGGTGAACGAGAGGGTAGCCTCCCTCCGCCTTCAGGTGGGGGGACGGGTCCTGACTGTTGTTTGTGCTTACGCGCCAAACAGCAGATTAGATTACCCACCCTTCTTGGAGTCTTTGGAGGGGGTGCTGGAGAGTGCTCCTCCTGGGGACTCCCTTGTTCTGCTGGGGGACTTCAACGCTCACGTGGGCAATGACAGTGAGACCTGGAGGGGTGTGGTTGGGCGGAATGGCCCCCCCGATCTAAACCAGAGTGGTGTCTTGTTATTGGACTTCTGTGCTCGTCATGGATTGTCCATAACAAACACCATGTTCAAGCATAAAGGTGTCCATATGTGCACTTGGCACCAGGACACCTTAGGCCGCAGCTCAATGATCGACTTGGTTGTCGTCTCATCTGATCTGCGGCCGCATGTTTTGGACACTCGGGTGAAGAGAGGGGCAGAGCTGTCCACTGACCACTACCTGGTGGTGAGTCGGCTCCGATGGTGGGGGAGGACGCCGGACAGACCTGGAAGGCCCAAACGTGTTGTGAGGGTCTGCTGGGAACGTCTGGCAGAGTCTACTGTCAGAAGGAGCTTTAACTCACACCTCCGGCAGAACTTTGAACACGTCCCGGGGGAGGCGGGGGATATCGAGTCCGAGTGGACCATGTTCTGCGCCTCCATTGCCGAGGCGGCTGACCGGAGCTGTGGCCGTGAGGTGGTCGGTGCCTGTCACGGCGGCAACCCCCGAACCCGCTGGTGGACACCGGCGGTAAGGGATGCTGTCAGGCTGAAGAAGGAGTCCTACCGGGTCTTTTTGGCTTGTGGGACCCCTGAAGCAGCTGATAGGTACCGACAGGCCAAGCGGGATGCGGCTCGGATGGTTGCTGAGGCAAAAACTCGGGCGTGGGAGGAGTTTGGAGAGACCATGGAAAATGACTTCCGTACGGCTTCGAAGCGATTCTGGTCCACCATCCGGCGTCTCAAGGGGGGAAAGCGGTCTGCCACCAACACTGTTTACAGTGGGGATGGTGTGCTGCTGACCTCGACGCGGGACGTTTTGGGTCGGTGGATGAAATACTTCGAAGACCTCCTCAATCCCACCAGCACGCCTTCCAATCTGGAAGCAGGGTTTGGGGACTTGGGGTCGGGCTCTCCAATCTCTGGTGCTGAGGTCACCAAGGTCGTTAAAAAGCTCCTCGGTGGCAAGGCTCCGGGGGTGGATGAGATTCGACCGGAGTTCCTCAAGGCTCTGGATGTTGTGGGGCTGTGTTGGCTAACGCGGCTCTGCAATATTGCGTGGACATCGGGGGCAGTTCCCTTGGATTGGCAGACCGGGGTGGTGGTCCCCCTGTTTAAAAAGGGGGACCACAGGGTGTGTTCCAACTACAGGGGAATCACACTTGTTAGGTAATTGTTGTGGTTTACCTAAAAACGAGTCACACACAAAAGTCGGAGATAATTTAGACAATAAGCTCTGCAGAGGTAGATGTGGTTCAATCAGTTCTGCAGAGGGAGACCAGCAAAATACGGTAAGGAATGAGCCAACCGTCTGTCTGTTATCAGCTCCTGTCACTCGTCTCCCACTGATCTCATCACTGGTCTCAAAGGGTTTCACCTCTGCAGACTCTCTTTATTTAGTCACACTTCATTAACATATTAAAAGAACAGGATGTCATGCACAAGAGCATGTGACTGAAACCAAAATGACATTTAAAAAGTACATTAGAACTATGTGATAAAAACACCCCAAGAAAATAATAATACACCATTATTATTTTTCCCTAACAACACTTCTGAACCTCCCTGGTAAGGTCTATTCAGGGGTTCTGGAGAGGAGGGTCCGACAGATAGTCGAACCTTGGATCCAGGAGGAACAATGCGGTTTTCGTCCTGGCCGTGGAACACTGGACCAGCTCTACACCCTCAGCAGGGTCCTGGAGGGTGCGTGGGAGTTCGCCCAACCGGTCTACATGTGTTTTGTGGACTTGGAGAAGGCGTTCGACCGTGTCCCTCGGGGGGCCCTGTGGGGGGTGCTCCGGGAGTATGGGGTACCGGGCCCCTTGATACGGGCTGTTAGGTCCCTGTACGACCGGTGCCAGAGTTTGGTTCGCATTGCCGGCAGTAAGTCGGGCTTGTTTCCAGTGAGAGTTGGACTCCGCCAAGGTTTCCCTTTGTCACCGATCCTGTTCCTAACTTTTATGGACAGGATCTCTAGGCGCAGCCAAGGCGTTGAGGGGATCCGTTTTGGTGGCCTCAGGATCGGGTCTCTGCTTTTTGCAGATGATGTGGTCCTGTTGGCTTCATCGGAGCGTGATCTACAGCTTTCGCTGGAGCTGTTCGCAGCCGAGTGTGAAGCGGCTGGGATGAGAATCAGCACCTCCAAATCCGAGGCCATGGTCTTGAGCCAGAAAAGGGTGGGGTGCCTCCTCCGGGTCGGGGATGGGGTCCTTCCCCAAGTGGAGGAGTTTAAGTATCTGGGGGTCTTGTTCACGAATGAGGGAAAAATGGAGCGGGAGATCGATAGACGGATTGGTAGGGCATCTGCAGTTATGCGGGCGCTCTCCCGGTCTGTCGTGGTGAAGAGAGAGCTGAGCCAAAAGGAAAGCTCTCGATTTACCGGTCGATCTACGTTCCTACCCTCATCTATGGTCACGAACTCTGGGTGGTGACCGAAAGAACGAGATCACGGATACAAGCGGCTGAAATGAGTTTCCTCCGCAGAGTGTCTGGGCTCTCCCTTAGAGATTGGGTGAGAAGCTCAGTCATCCGGAGGGGGCTCAGAGTAGAGCCGCTGCTTCTCCACATTGAGAGGAGTCAGTTGAGGTGGCTCGGGCATCTGGTCAGGATGCCTCCTGGACGCCTCCCTGGTGAGGTGTTTCAAGCATGTCTCACCGGGAGGAGGCCCAGGGGAAGGCCCAGGACACGCTGGAGGGACTATGTTTCTCGGCTGGCCTGGGAGCGCCTTGGGGTTCCTCCCGAGGAGCTGGAGCAAGTGGCTGGGGAGAGGGAAGTCTGGGTCTCTTTGCTTAGGCTGCTGCCCCCGCGACCCGACCCCGGATAAGCGGAAGAAAATGGATGGATGGATGGATGGATGACCATCTTAAATCTGAAAGAAAATTTCATTATAGTAGAGCTTTATCAGACAATGCTGTAACAATTTTTAAAGAATCTGTTCCATTCTTACTTTCCTTAGTGTCTCAGGGTAACACAGTGGATGGCACCAATTCTATCTCTAACCCTTAAGAAATTGATGATCTGGTTCACAGCGTTACGTCCTCATTGCGTTTGGCATTAGATAGTGTAGCCCCCTCAAAAAAGAAAGTGGCTAGCCATAGGAGCCTGACTCCTTGGTTCAACGCAGAGTTGCGTACTTTAAAGCAGAATACTAGGAAGTTGGAGAGAAAATGGCGCTCTACACACCTAGAGGATTCCTATTTAACCTGGAATAACAGTCTACTGCTGTATAAAAAGACCCTTCGACAAGCTAGAACAGCATATTTTTCATCATTAATAGAGGCGAATAAAAACAATCCTAGGTTTCTTTTTAGTACAGTTGCCAAACTTACACAGAGTCATAGCTCTGTTGAGCCAACTATTCCCCCAGCTCTTAGCAGTGATGATTTTATGGGATTCTTCGTAAATAAAATTAATTCTATTAAAAATAAAATCATTGGCATCCTCTCAAACATGATTACTTCTTCCTCAGTAAATGAGGCAGTATCGGAAAGAACTGTAGATCCTCAGTTGTGCTTAGGCTGTTTTGATTCAGTCGAGCTTTCGGAATTATCAAAAATATTAGCCTCATCTAAACCTTCAACTTGTATGTTGGACCCAATTCCAACCAAATTATTTAAAGAAGTGTTCCATTTGGTTCCTGGCCCCATTTTGGATATGATGAATCTATCCTTAGTAAACGGATACGTACCACAGGAATTTAAAATAGCTGTAATTAAACCTTTACTCAAGAAACCTTCCCTTGATCAAGATGACTTAGTGAATTACAGACCTATATCTAACCTTCCTTTCTTATCCAAAGTCCTTGAGAAAATTGTTGCTAATCAAGTCTGTGAGCATTTAAACAATAACGAGCTGTTTGAAGAGTTTCAGTCAGGTTTTAGAGCTCATCATAGCACTGAAACAGCACTGGTGAAGGTTACTAATGATATTCTCATGGCCTCAGATAATGGACTGGTGTCTGTTCTGGTTTTGTTAGATCTCAGTGCTGCTTTTGACACAGTCGATCATAATATTCTCTTAGAAAGGCTTGAACATGTTGCAGGGATCAAAGGAACAGCACTAGGCTGGTTTAAATCATATTTGTCTGATAGATTCCAGTTTGTTCATCTAAATGATAAATCTTCTTCACTCTCAAGAGTTACTTGTGGAGTTCCACAGGGTTCTGTGCTTGGACCAATTCTGTTCACCATATATATGCTCCCAATTGGTAGAATCATTAGACAGCATGGGATAAATTTCCACAGCTATGCAGATGATACACAGCTATATTTATCCATTAATCCTGATGAACCCAGTCAGTTAGGTAGATTACAGGCATGTCTGGAAGACATAAAAACATGGAGGACCCTAAACTGTTTGCTTTTAAATTCTGACAAAACAGAAGTTGGTGTCTTTGGACCAGAAGTTCTTAAACAGAAACTGATTCGTCAATCACTTCATCTGGATGGCATTAAATTGGCCCCCAGTAATAACGTAAAGAACCTCGGCGTTATTTTTGACCGAGACTTGACATTTAAATCCCATATTAAACAGGTTTCTAGGATTTCTTTCCTTCACCTCCGGAATATTGCTAAAATTAGAAACATCCTGTCCAGGAGGGATGCTGAGAAACTAATCCATGCATTTGTTACCTCAAGGCTGGACTACTGTAATTCTTTACTATCAGGTAGTCCACAAAATGCCATTAAAAGCCTTCAGTTGATCCAAAATGCGGCAGCAAGAGTTTTGATGAATATTAAAAAGAGAGATCACATTTCTCCTGTTTTAGCTTCCCTTCATTGGCTCCCTGTTAAATCCAGAATAGAATTTAAGATCCTTCTTCTTACATACAAAGCCCTTAATAATCAAGCTCCATCATACATCAGAGATCTAATTGTTCCTTATGTTCCTAACAGAGGACTTCGCTCTCAGACTGCAGGTTTACTTGTAGTTCCTAGGATTTCTAAAAGTAGAATGGGAGGCAGATCTTTTAGTTATCAGGCTCCTCTCCTGTGGAACCAGCTCCCAGCTTTAGTACGTGAGGCAGACACTCTGTTTACTTTTAAGGCCAGGCTTAAAACTTTCCTTTTTGATAAAGCTTATAGTTAGAGTGGCTAAGGTCATCCTGAGCTATCTCTGTAGTTATGCTGCTATAGGCTTAGACTGCTGGAGGACAGACTTACCAATTTTCTTCACTCTGCTACTTCCTTTTCTCCTACTACTCTCCAGTTGTATTACAGTACATTCTGTTATTTCGACTGTTAACTTTGTTTTCTCTCAGTGTTTTTCTCTCCATAGAAGATATACCTGGTCTGGTATCCTGCTTGGCTGCAATGCCCTGTTGGACGGGGGGCATCGACTGGGATGATCCCCCCAGTAACTGAACATCCACTGTGTCCTGTTATTAACTTTTTACTTTCTGTAACATAGAAAGTTCTCTTATATCAGATCTTCTGTTCCTTCTGTGTTTCTGCTCTGTCTTCTCAAACCCCCAGACGGTCGTGGCAGATGGCCGCTCCTACTGAGCCTGGTTCTGTTGGAGGTTTCTTCCTGTTAAAGGGGAGTTTTTCCTCTCCACCGTCGCTACATGCTTGCTCAGTATGAGGGATTGCTGAAGGATTGCTGTGGTTGGAAAGTCTGCATCAACGGGGCCCAACCTCACGCCAATGACTGACGCAATCTGCTGGGATTCCTTAAATAGGAAACTTTTTAACTGATTGGAATGTTTGTATAAATGTATTGAAATGACTTCTTGTTAAGTGCCTTGAGATGACATCTGTTGTGAATTGGCGCTATATAAATAAACTGAATTGAATTGAATTGAAATTATAAAGTATAAAAAACATTATGTCGTGTATGCTTTGCCTTGGGTCTCTTCAACAATTATGGCCTTTTTAACCATTGCAAGGTCAACAGACCTGTGCAAAAAGTTAGCACAATCTGTTTTTTTTTTTGTTGGTCTGTTTTTCTCATCTGCTCAGGATTTCTGTGTGTATGATGTAATAATGTAGTCCCAACATTGAAAAAGATCTTCCTGACAGAATTTTGATCTATAATGTAGTTGCTTAAAAGATGAGGTCATGTTTCTAAATTACGTTTTGTAACCATTTTAAAGCTAATGTTGCAACCAGGACTGTGTTTATGGATGCCTGGTATAATTGATCTTAATATCTATGCTTAAACATTAATGAAAAAACACAAAAACCTAGTTAAACTTTTTACAGTATATTTTAAAAGTTGATGTAAATGTAGGAAATAGTTATAGCTATTCCTCAGACAATGAGAACTAGTTGATGTTGCTTAAAACTGAATCATCTAACTTCTGCATTTTTCTCTCTACATTTCTATAACAAACAAGTTACTTTTGGAAATATCCCAACTTCTTATTTATTTTTGGAAAAACCCTATTTCTAGTCTTTATATGGATATCTGTTTTAGTTTTCCAAACTTTTTTTGATCAAACAAGCCACAAAAGTATGTTTGTTGGATGAAAAGCTGTCAGCCAGGACAGTACTCACCTTTCGAGTTAAGAGACATAAGGAAATCCTTTTCAGTTTACCATTTGCATATGGTAGACAATGGGATGAAGGGGAGGTGTCTTCTTGAAAAAACAATTGCAAGTCTAACACTAGAATCCACATAATCTTGACTGTTTATGTAGTATTATAGCAGTGTAAGAGACCTTAGATGCACACATTAGAGGCATTCATGCAGAACAAAGTGTTTACTTTATATCGATTAAAAAAATTTGTGAAGATGCGTATGTTCCGTAGGTAGGAGGAAGGTCTATACCTGGACCATCTAGTCAATGATTATGTTCTTATATATTGATGTGAGACACTGTTGTGGGGGGTGCTC
The DNA here is from genome assembly GCA_963556495.2 of Valencia hispanica. Lineage (NCBI taxonomy): Eukaryota > Metazoa > Chordata > Actinopteri > Cyprinodontiformes > Valenciidae > Valencia > Valencia hispanica. Next base: position 50,632,418 of record OY747715.1, on the reverse strand, counting down.
CTTGTGTTCAGCTCCCAGTTGCTGCACTACATAAACCAAAATCAGTCAAACTGAACATTTGTCTCTTTTTGGTAACTCTTTTTGAACAGCTCTGTATTACATCTGTGGTAAATGTCAATTTATTCTGTGCTGTTGACTTCAAGTAGTTTAACACTAATGGGAATTCAGGAGACATCATCTTCTGATGAGTATTGCACAGGTACAAATTGTAATAGGTGTTTGAAAACTACCAAGAAAGCATTTTCCACAAATCATACTCTAGTTTGTGTGGAGAAAAACATCGGTGACTTTAAGACCAGCAAGGGATCAGAAATGTCAGAAAATATTTGTTAATCTATTTACTCTGTTTTATTAAAAAAATGAAAACTGGACATAAAGACTGAACCCTGAAGTCAGTGATTAAACAACCATTTAAATAATTTGTCTTGAAAGAGTAATTGCACAATAATCTAAAATCTATCAGACACAAATAGTCTTTTCTCAGCTTCAAGGAGTACTGAAATGTCAACAACTAAATGCAATTGGCTAGTCCTCTTTAGATGTATAATGTTTTACCAATCAACATTAAATGAACAACTTAAACTGACTATGTAATATCATAATTGGGAATGAATCAGACTGAACCCGAGAAAATGAATTGGACCTCTCTGTCTTGAGGGGTTTGAAATAATGTTTGTGTGTGAAATGACCTATTAAAAGTAAGAAGAATTGAATTGATTAATCTATCTGGAAATCATAAATAGGTTTGGTCTGAAAAATGAAGATGAGAAACTGATACTCAAATATTACATATGCTTCTCTACAGCAGCTTATTCTCTTTAAAAATCATTATCAACTCTCTTGGCAATCAGAATGAGCTCTATTTCTGACTAGTGGTATGATTACAGACAGATTTATGATTGTAAGATGTTTCTTGTTGAAATAATTTCAGAAACCAGCAACAATAGTGGGTGCTTTGAGCAACTGTCATGTAACAGTTATAGGGCAGCATGCTTTCTCCTTTTGACTACCAACCCCCTGATTTCTATGTTTTAAGGCTGACTCAATGACGGTCAAACAGAAACTATATCATCATGTTTGTTCTGGACAAGAGTCACCTGTGAACAGTATGCTGATTTGCTCTTGCAAGGGTCATCACACCAAACAAAGTCAAAGGCAGGCAAAATATTTATATTGTTGGGTCAAAAAAGTGTATGTATCTAATCAACATGACATGACACAGCATGTAGGGGAAAGTTTCATTGGTTGTTGAAGGGCTAGGCGGTTTTTGAAAGAATTTAGTAACTACTTCATGCCATCCGCAGGGCTTCCCAGTCTTGTGTGGGATGTTAACGGACTGGTGGCACATTGAGGCTGAAGGAGCATGGTGAAACACCAACCCTTACAGGTCTATGAGAAGCAGGTTCTTCTGTCCTTGGTCACTGGGATCTATGGTTGCCGCTGGAAACGCTACCAGCGTTCCCAAGACGAGAGCTCCAAGGTAAGAGAATAACAAAGTATCTCATCATTGTGTATGAATAGCATAAAATGGCTATGATGCTAAGAAAGATGTGTTTAGGAAAAAAGGCAGAAAGGCGTTTTGACACTTTAAACTGTAGATTAGAAAAATAATTTCTTGAAATTTAAATCTGATTGAAAATTGAAATACAAAGATATCTACATTAAGAGACCTAGTAATGTCCAATTTTAGTTACAAAGTGAAAGCGACCTATTTACAAGAAGATATCTTCATTAGTACAGTGACATGCGGTGATATTTATGACTGGTGAGGCACTGACTCCTCTGGAGTCAGATGTACAAATACAGCATCCAAAATAGAAGCTTAGATTTTTATTTTGATCTTAATTGATACATTTAGTTGTCTTAAAAGCTTTTAATTATGCTTTAATAAATTCCATACTGTTCAACAATACGACAGCTTGAAAAGTAAGATCATACTTATTATGTGGTCAAATGTCAAATTAGATCGGTTATTTTTAAATGTTTTCTTTGGCTGATCTCTCTTTTCTAATAAAATTGAAAATCCTTAATTTATATGAGAGGTCCATGTACGTATCATATCCTTCACTATTAGTAAATGTCACTGTTGTAAAAATCCTTCTTGTTTGTCTCTCATTTTCCCTTCATCTTTATATCTCTGGCTGCTAGAGATGATCACCAACGAGGATTCTGACTGGATTTTTAAATATTTTTACGACTGTTTTCTACGGTAACCCCTAGAGACAAAACACTTGCAAATCCAAAAACACTTGCAAATCCCAGAACAGATGCCAAATCTGAAACACATGCAAATCCAAAAGCATGTGCATATCCCAAAACACATGCAAAGTCCAAAACACATGCAAAATCAAAAACACATGCAAAGTCCAATAACACTTGCCAAATACAAAAACACAACGGAAGTGCTCCAGGACGCTAGGGGAAGTAATGAGCTTTTGTTACCTAGTGTCTACACAAACCAGGAAGTAGATCCACATGCCAAACAGGAGACAGAATAGGCCATAAGGGGAAATTGGTTTTTGTTTAATCTCTTTCCAACCTCTGGCATCTACATACTGTTGGCTTCATAAAATAAATATTTTCGTACTGAGTTCCACATTTAAAGTTCTCCTTTTGTATTAGTGCTGTTTTTTTTATGATCGATGTTTTTAATTTGGCACTAGCGGATTTGGAGAGTAGCAGCAATGATGAAGAAAATACCTCTGCAATTCTACAAAACTGAGTACAGATGTATGTAGAAAGTGCTACATGCATTTAACATCATGAAAGATTAACATTTAGTGGATTTCATGCTCGTGCTATGGAATACTACAGGAACACCATCATTCACAGTATGTAAGCCCCTACTGTGTTACTGTAAACATTTCTGATTGATTGATTTTGACATTTATTTGGATTGTGCAAGGACCTAGATTGGTGTAAACATTACTCATAAAAAGGCATTTGTATAAATGTTTATGTTCATAAAGGTGATAGTTTTCAGGGGTGCTCTTAAGGTCCACAAGTGGTAATAATAAACTGAAAAGAAGGATCTGCATATGATTGTTTTATTTACATTCAGAGCTGGAGGTGGATTTCCACAGGCGCAGCTGCAAACCACACTGACAACTTATAAATACCTCACTGTTCACCTGGCCAACAGACTGCACTGGAGACTCAACAGTGAAGCTGTCTACATGAAGGGACAGAGCAGTCTGGACTTCCTGAGGAAGCTTAGGTCCTTTAAGGTTTGCAGTAAGATGCTGCAGATCTATAAGTCTACCGGTGAAACTCGAAAAATTTGAGTATTGTTCAAAAGTTCATTTATTTCAGTAATTCAACTTAAAAGGTGAAACTAATATATGATATAGACTCAGGACATGCAAAGCGAGATATTTCAGTCTTTATTTGTTATCATTTTGATTATTATGGCTTGCAGCTTATGAAAACCCCAAAATCAAAATCTCAAAAAAGTAGAACATTACATTAAATGAGTAAAACAAGGATTTTAAATAGAGAAATGTTGGACCTCTGAAAAGTATAATCATGCATATGTACTCAGTAGTTGATGTTGGCCCCTTTTGGATCAATGACTGCCTCAATGCTATCATCCTGTGACACTGCTGAGGTATTATAGAAGACCAGGATGCTTCAATAGCGGCCTTCAGCTCTTCTGCATTGTTCCGTCTTTTGTCTCTCATCTTTCTCTTGGCAATGCTCCATAGATTCTATATTGGGGGTCAAAGGTCAGGCCAGTTTGTTGGCCAATAAAGCCAGTAATCCCACGGTCACTGAAGCAGGGTTTGGTACTTTTGACAGTGTGGGCAGGTACCAAGTCCTGCTGGAAAATGAAGTCAGCATCTCCATAAAGCTGGTCTGCATAAGGAAGCATGAAGTGCTCTGAAATATCCTGGAAGATGGCGCCGTTGAGTCTGGACTTAATAAAGCTCAGTGGACCAGCAGCAGCAGATGACATGGCTCCCCACATCAACACAGACTGAGGAAACTTCACACTGAACTTCCACCATCTTGGATTGTGTTCCTCTCCATTCTTCCTCCAGACTCTGGGACCTTGGTTTCCAAATGAGATGCAACGTCTGCAGTTCTGTTTTTCTTTAGCCCAGGAAAGACGCTTCTGATATTGTTTGTTGCTCAGGAGTGGGTTCACAAGAAGAATAGGACATGTGAAGCCCATGTCCAGGATCCGTCTGTGTGTGGAGGCTCTAAATGCTCTAACTCCAGCCTCAGTCCGCTCCTTATGAAGGTCCCTGATACTTTTCAATGGCCTTTTCCTGACAATCTTCTCCAGGCTGTGCTCATCCCTGCTGCTTATGCACGTTTTTCTTCCACATAACTTTCTATTAATGTGCCTTGATAAAACACTTTAAGAACATCCAACTTCTTTTGCAATGACCTTTTGACGCTTTCCCTCCTTATGGAGGGGATCAATGATGGTTTTCTGCAAAACTACCAGGTCAGCAGTTTTCCCCATTATTGTGATTCCTACTGAACCAAACTGAGGCCATTATAACCTAGGCATATTTTGAAACCTGTTTCTCAAAACATGCTTACCCATGAAAAATTAGTATATTTCAGCAACCAAAAGGAGTATTTGAACCATTTTGGTGTCGTTGTAAAGGTAACATTGAGTAGAATTGATAGATGTATCATTATGCATGTTATCTGTTACTGGTTAGGAGAAACTAAAGATGGAACTAAGCAGAAATGTTTGTTTTTTTTGCTCCGCCTAGAAAAACAAACATGTTTTATATTGAACAACTCTATGGATATTGCTTAAATGACAGTGATTACTCAATAAAATGTAAATACAACATGTGGACATTATCTCTGCAAAATTTGATACTGATTATGTGAAGCAGGACAAAACTAGAGAGGTTTTAGTACAGGCAAGTCAGGCGAGGTGTCCAGTTTGGCACTGTTTGGCACAAATAGTGCCATTTCTATTTTTGTCATGTAAAAGTTAAATTTTTCATTTTAATGAGTGTTCAGTAGTCCTAAAATAAACACTTTTGGGAGTTTTTGGGAAAAAAAATCTGATAATGCAATAATGTTTATATGTATATTTTTGTATTGTGCTTAATGCGCCTTTCTTGCCGGCTGGTAGTTTTATTTTACGCAAAGACCTACCATCGCAGCGGATTTGTCAATTTGCATGAGCGATACCTCGTTGGATTCTTAGAAGCCAATAGAATATGGCCAAAACTTGCCAAACAAGATTGACAACACAGTCAGCCAACCAGGGAGCCGAGAACAGAGCCTCGGGGAAATGCCAGGCTTCTTGGCGAGCAGATTAAAAACACTTCCTAGGAACCAAAAATTGTGATAGAAACGCCCGGAAAGTTTTGAATGGTGCATAAGAGATGGAAGTATCAGAAAATAGCTTTCATTTTCCAAAGAAACCATCTTTACACGCCAAAACAGCAAAGGTAAGGCAAATTTTAGTACTGTGATTCTGAAAAGCGATTTCTTATGTTATACTTTGGCTTATATCCGCGGTGCTTTGGTGTAGCGTCTTGGCAGATGCATCTTTGGAATTGGCAGATTCTCTGCTTTCATTTGAGGGGTTGATTGTGTATTTAGCACAAAGGATTGCTGCGGTAGAGCCAAAAATGTGGCGGCTGGGTTGACAAAACTATGAGGTTACTTACGAGTATGTTGCGGAAATATTTATTTACGTGGACCTTAAAGGCATACTCCGCAACTCTCATGATATTTGCTCTCTGTCGCTCATAAGAGGCATGTTTCAGTGGCTGCTTTCCAAATTGCTTGCCCAAACAACAAAAGGGCGCCGTTTCAGTTCACAATTCAACTGTAACAATCAGTGAAGATGAGCGACGAAGTAAAGTAAAGTAAGACCAAACACTATAACCGCGGTGAAACCATTGATTACTTACCTATCCATTAGCAGCACGGCTAACTCGGCGTCTGTAGTACATGACGTTCGTTCCAAAAGAACTCTCCAACTAGGAAAAGCCGGCCCAATATTTACTCTGGTCTTTGCTCTCTCTCTCTCTCTCTATCACGTTCACTTTTTCTTTTTCTAGCTTCTTCTGATATGGGATTTCTCTGTCTTTTTGATGGATCAGCTATCTCTACAGTCTCCAAACAGTGAGGCCGTATGACTAAATGTTAATCTTTCATGATGTTAAATGCATGTAGCACTTTCTTCATACATGTGTACTCAGTTTTATAGAATTTCAGAGGTATTTTCTTCATCATTGCTGCTACTCTCCAAATCCAGTAGTGCCAAATTAAAAACATCGATCATAAAAAAACAGCACTAATATAAAAGGAGAACTTTAAATGTGGAACTCAGTACGAAAATATTTATTTTATGAAGCCAACAGTATGTAGATACCAGAGGTTGGAAAGAGATTAAACAAAAACCACTTTCCCCTTATGGCCTATTCTGTCTCCTGTTTGGCATGTGGATCTACTTCCTGGTTTGTGTAGACACTAGATAACAAAAGCTCATCACTGCCCCTAGCGTCCTGGAGCACTTCCGTTGTGAAGTTTGCATGTGTTTTTTGGATTTGGGATTTTGCAAGTGTTTTGTCTCTAGGGGCCATCATATAGAAGAGGTGACAATACAAGCAAAGTTGCAGTGCTGCGCTACACATGTGCTCACTTTGTCTCTGGTCTATGGAACAAGAAGACAAGCCCTACAGGAGGGCTTTAGTTACAGTTCAGAACCAAGAATTGTTCTTCTTATTTACAGTACTGTGCAAATGTTTTAGGCAGGTGTAAAAAAATGCTGTAAATAAATAATGCTTTCAAAAATCGAAGTTAAAATCATTTATTGCTCAACAAAAAGCAGTGAATGAACAAAAGAGAAATCTAAATCAAATCAATATTTGGTGTGAACACCCTTTGCCTTCAAAACAGCATCAATTCTTCTAGGTACACTTGCACATAGTTTTTGAAGGAACTGGGCTGGTAGATTGTTCCAAACATCTTGGAGAACTAACCACAGATCTTCTGTAGATGTAGACTTCCTCACATCCTTCTGTCTCTTCATGTAATCCCAGAAGCACTCCATGATGTTGAGATCAGGGCTCTGTGGGGGCCACACCCTCACTTCCAGGACTTCTTGTTCTTTTCTACACTGAAGATAGTTCCTAATTACTTTGGCTGTATGTTTGGGGTCGCTGTCCTGCTACAGAATAAATTTGTGGCCAATCATACGCCTCCCTGATGATACTGCATGATGGATAAGTATCTGCCTGTATTTCTCAGCATTGAGAACACCATTAATTCTGACCAAATCTCCAACTCAATTTGCAGAAATGCAGCCCCAAACTTTCAAGGAACCTCCACCATGGTTTACTGTTGCCTGCAGACACTTATTGTACCGCTCTCCAGCCCTTCGATGAATAAACTAGCTTCTGCTACAGCTTAATATTTCACATTTTCACTCATCAGTCCAGAGCACCTGCTGCCATCATTCTGCACCCCAGTTCCTGTTTTTGTGCATACTTGAGTCGCTTGACCTTGTACCCACAGTGGAGGTTTGGCTTTTTGGCTGCAACCCTCCCATGAAGACCACTTCTGGCCAGACTTCTCTGGACAGTAGATGGGTGTACCTGGGTCCCACTGGTTTCTGCCAGTTCTGAGCAGATGGCACTGCTGGACATCCCTTTGCATAATCCTTTCGGTTGCCTATCATACTCTACTCCTCCCCCTCACATTGCATTAGCTTCCAATCCAGTTAGCCACTGAGGGGATGAGTCCTTGAGTGATGCACAGGATATCCTGTGTACCTGTGCTACACGTCAGGGCAGAAGACTGGAGAGCAAACATTTAAAACATGGCTACATTTCAGTTTGTCCAGGAAGATTTGAAGTACATACATTTCTGCATGCTTTACAGAGTAGTTTTAGACTCTTTAAATTGATTATAAAGTTGTTTTATTAACCTTTTTACAAAACAGAACTTATCTGAATGGCTTTCTAGCAGTTTTGGTTTCAAACAGGTTCTCTAGAGAATTTATAGTCTTCACTTTGGTAAATTCCTTCAAAAACTATCCATCCATCACAATTTTCTATACATATTTATCCTTGCGGGGTGGCCTATCTCCAGCGGTTGGTAGGCAGGACACCCTGGACAGGTCGTCAGTCCATCTCATGCCAACACAGGAACACACAGGGATAAGAACCATGAGCACACACACTCATACCTAAGGACAATTTAAGGTGGAGGTGGGTAGAGTAGCCAGAAATTTTACTATAGAGTAACACCACTAACAAATTAAGGCAGAAGAAGCACCTGCCTAAATAATTTTTCCAAATATTAAACTAAAACTTACAGTAGGTAGTGCATGTTTATGTTTGAACAGGGTAAGGTATTTCTGGTGACAATATATAGTGTTTACAGTATGTTTTTGGCTTACAAATGGCACAACAGATGAAAATCGACAAACAAGTCTCATTTTAACATAAATTAAATTCAGTTTATTAATACAGCGCCGATTCACAACACGTCATCTCAAGGCACTTCACAAGAAAAGTCAGTTCAATGCAATAGTCCATAGATTCCAATCAGTTTAAAAATTTTCTGTCTAAGGAATCCCATCAGATTGCATCAAGTCATTGACTTGCAGCATTCACGTTTCCTGAACGAACATGCAGCGACAGTAGACAGTCGCCTGCGTTGTGTCGTTGATTTCACTGCAATCTCTCATACTGAGCAAGCATGTAGCGACAATGGAGAGGAAAAACTCCCCTTTAACAGGAAGAAACATCCAGCTGATCTCATTAACTGTAGGCGTGTCTGTGTGTGGTTTATTGTTGGTTAAAACCTGTTTGTCAATTTCTGAGGTTACTCCCAGTGGGTAGAGAAATTATATTGAAGTAAGAGTTGCAATACTTCATAATAATATTACTCAAGTGAAAGTAAAAAGCCTTGTGTAGTACAACTGCTCCTGGCACATCTTTTCCAAAAGGTTACTCAAGTAAAGGTAACTGAGTAAATGGCCTTTATTTGTATAGCGTTTTTCAGTCAGAGAACTATAAAGCACTTTACACTACATTCAGTCTTTCACCCAGTCCCACAAACATTCACAAGCTGGTCGTGGTAAGCTACCTAGTAGCCGCAGCTGCCCTGGGGTACACTGACACAAGTGACCATGACCAGCAAGCAAGGTGTTGAAATGTCTTGCCCAAGGACACAACAACCCAGTCAGTTGGAGCAGGAGTTCGAACGTGCAACCCTCTGGTTACAGGACACTCCTACCTCCTGAACCACGCTCGCCCTAATTAGTAATAAGTTACTACCCCTGACGGATTTAGAGAGACCAATTAACCTAACAGTCATGGTTATTGGACTGTGTGAGGAAGCTGGAGAACCCAAAAAGAACCTACTGGGAGAACATGCAAGCTCCATGCAGAAAAACCCCAGGTTGAGATTTGGACCCAGGACCTTTTTGCTGCAACGTAACAGTTCTACGCACTGTGGTATGGAGCAGCCCATCTTCATTAACTATTGTATTTGATTTCCATTCATTGCTTGGTAGATAATGTTAGCAGTGAAGGGTAACCTATTATAGCTCATCATGTTTTGCAGTTGAATGCAAAGTGCTGAAAGTACTCTATTATATTTATTTGATAGATTCAGAAAATAGCATGGGGTCAATGGCACACAAATAAAGGTGTGAGGTTAGAGTTTGTAAGTCGAGAGAGAGAGAGAGAGAGAGAGAGAGAGAGAGATAGAGATTCAAATACAGCTCAAACGTATGCGTGCGGCAACGCAAAATGAGCCAATAGGTTCAGATCTTAAAAGAATACTTTTAAACCAACAATGAACGGGATCTAACTCATTAAAAACTCTTATTTTCTCTACTTATCTGCCCAGACACAATATTAGCATAAATTAACCGGTTCAGTCCTACTTTGTTTTGAGGGAGGTCCAGTCCACGAGGAGGAGAGCAAAATGTGTCCGTAGTTGAGCAAGAAAAGGAAGAGTTAGAGAACCTGCACAGGATTTTTAGGACTGTGTCGACATCATAACGAACTGTCTTGGAACAGTCCTGATATCGCCCAAACTGGATACACCAACAGGATGAGTACTTCGAAGCATTGAAATGAGAGTTCTACCCGGTCCAGCGGGTCAGAACAAAAGAGAATCTTCTTCTGTCATCTGCACCACAGGGGACCGTACTCTCACCATTCCTTTTCACTCTGTACACCTCAGACTTACAGTACAAATCACAGACCTGTCATCTGCAGAAATACTCAGATGGCTCTGCAATTGTTGGGTGTATCAGAGATGGACAAGAAGCTGAATACAGAGAGCTGGTGGACCGCTTTGTGACATGGTGTGGAAACAATCGTCTTACTTTGAATGTGAACTAAACAAAGGAGATGATTGTAGATTTCAGAAGAAACAGGAATAAGTCAAACACTGTTTCCATCATGGGAGAAGAAGTGGAGGTGGTTGAGGAGTATAAATACCTCGGAGTTCACCTTGACAACAGACTGGACTGGAGACTGAACACTGAAGCCGTCTACAAGAAGGGACAGAGCAGACTGTACTTCTTGAGGAAGCTTAGGTCCTTCAAGGTTTGCAGCAAGAAGCTGCAGATATTCTACAAGTCTGTTGTGGAGAGTGTAATCTCTTCAGCCGTCATCTGTTGGGGTAGCAGCATCAGAGCCAGGGATTAAAAAAGGCTCAACAACCTGATAAAGAAGGCTGGTTCTGTTCTTGGGACAACTGTGGAACATCTGGAGATGATAATGCAAAGAAGGATTCTTCATAAAATCAAAAAAATTATGGACAACCCTGAGCATCCTCTTCATCAGACTGTCACACAACAACAGAGAGTTTTCAGTCGGAGGCTTCTTCAGTTTCGCTGCAATACAGACCGCTACAGGAAATCCTTCCTGCCCACAGCCATCATCATCTATAACAACTCCTTAAAGAATTAATTATATGAGCAATACCAACACTTAATTTCCCTCTGGGATCAATTAAGTATTTTTGAATTTTGAATTTGAATTGAATTTTGAATTTGAATTGTATAGCAGGAGTTTCTGCTAAGAACTTCTGCTGAGAACAGTTTGAAAATGGCCACCACTACCACTCTTATAGGCCTTTGGCCGTGATGTCATAGTTGATGTCACCACTGGTGGCCACGGACCAATAGTAGTGTGTTGGGGGTCACCGCTAGGATTGCTGGGAAGTGTGGTCTGCTCAGTCCATCTAGGGAAAATGGCTTCCAGCCGTCCAACAGTCTGTTCAGTTCATTTGTAGAAAATGGGGTTCCAAGACCTGGTAGCTGCTGGGGACATTTACAGGGGGTATTAAATAGAAAAGGTATAGAAGATGGATAAACAGTTTATAATAAGTATCAACAATAAAAACTTTTAGAAATGATCAAATCTAGAATACATTAGACATACTGAATCAGGCTGAACCTACAGATCCAGAAAATAGTTTCTGTTCTTCCACTGTGCTTTTCTTCACAGTGGGAGTGTGCATGGTTCGTTATCCTGAGCAGTTCTTTCCTGCTGCTTCTCTTCTGGGCCTATTTCTGGTTGGCGGCTCAGAATGATTTCAACGACTTCAATTGGTAAGTGTTTGACCTCTATAGTGAAACTTAAATATTGGGTAAAAGGTTGTTTAGAATCTGGATGTCTGAAAAGTCAGGAACTTGTTCCAGATGAGATTGGGAACTGTGATTTAGTGATCCTAATTTAGCTTTCAAGGTCCCCCAACATCATGTAGGGACATAGAACTTTTGATACTGTACCCTACCCTAAATGTTTTTACAGGATTTATCCAGGCATAACATTTGGTTAAGTTTTCTTTAAACATGGTGAAGTACATCATGACCAAACATTTCCTCTTTGGTCAATTCTTTCCAAAGAACTGGTTTAAGAAGTCCTTAGGTGTGTTCAGGTGGAACTTTACAAGTTATCTACTGAGAGAACAGAGGAGAACTGCTGTCTCCTCGGAATCCATTCAAACAAGACAGGCTCCTATCTATCTGTCCGTCCGTCTGTCCATCCATCCATCCATCCATCCCAAGGCCTTCCCAGGACAGAAGAGACTCTCCCTTTGGTAAGGGTCTCTCCCAGGGAGGGCCCAGCAGACATCCCGATCATGCAAATCTGCTCCAAGCTCCTCACAGATGATGAAGCTCCACACCTTCTCAAAGGCTGGAAGTTCAGCTTAGATAATTGATTTCAGGACTTTTCTTTTGGTTGTGATCCCTATGTCATGACCATAGGTTGGGGGTTCGGGGTCAGTCTGTCCCTCAAGGGCAGGAGGTTGAACATCTTGGTATCTTGTTCATGAGTAATGACAGGATAGAGCCAGCTATGGATAGACAGACTGTGGCCTTGTCTGCAGTATTTCTTGGTGAAGAAAAAGCTGAGCCAAAAAGCAAAGCTCTTGATTTAGTGGTCCCTCCAAACAAGAAAAGCCTGTTCTTCTATGTTCTCATTGCATTGTCATAAACCTTAATATTCAGCATGCTAAATGTAGGCCTGCAGAATGACAGTTGTGTTTTCTGTTAGCTTTTGTAGCAGCAGTACTTGGCTACTAACCCATTTATTTCCAATGGCAGCCATTCCATTCTGCCACTATGATTAAATGTCCTTCATTCCCTTAAAGCTGCAGTCCGTAGAATACATTTATGTATCAAAGTTTTATAAATCTTCAAAAAATCTCTCCCTAAATTACCCTATGGATTTCACACTGAGCGCCGAATATTTTTAGCCAATAGAATTCGAGTTTCCGCCTTATTGGCTGTTAATCAACTTGCATCCGGATCGTGAGGATGGGGCCGCGCATACACGCCGCTCCTGTTTACAGTCGCCATATTGGAAGAGAGCATCAGTCATGGAGAAGTCACTCACCTCTGAAATGTCCATAACAAAAATACAATTGGGTGATGCTCGATAGCGCTTGCTGCTTTTCCCCTTTGACTCGTTGTGACACCACAGATGATACGTATGCACAATTGTTGAGGTGGGGCTAGAGGGGAGGCAGGAGGGATGTTTTGGGATTCAAAAAATCTCTCCCTAAATTACTCCGGACAGCAGCTTTAAGCTCCTGTTGCATTTTTGCATAACTTTGTTTTTGTTTGTTTTTTTACCAACACGGTGTAAATGTTCTGTGTTGTTAATGCACTGATGTGTTGAATACCAATAATATGTAATATGTAAAGTAAAATATGGTTTATTTTATTTTCACTAGGAGAGGATGTCTCAGTTAAATATTCAAATTACATTGCATTGCAATTGTTAGTGTTGCCATGCTGATGTATTAAATGGATGACCTTGTGTCATCATGGCACCACCTTCGATATTCAACTCTTCTTTGCTCATATTTCAGGTCGGTGTACAATCATTCTGGAGAATGGAGGGATGAGACCATTCCCATTCTCACCTCCACCACTGTGGGATTCAGCTACATCACATTCCTCTTGGTAACAATCTTTTCCAAAACTTTTACCAGCTTCAACAAGGAATACTTATACAAAGTATCGCTCACTGGGTCTTGTTTTATTTTCCAGATTTTAGCACTTTTCCATATATCACTGGGTCAACAGCTCAATCTCTACTGGGTTCACAAGGTGCTGTGAGATGACCTCTTAAGCTGTTACCAAAAGATATACACAATTTACTCCTCAGAGCTACAGTTTGGGTTTACCTTTGCTTGTTTCTACAGATTGGAGTACTGGCTACCCTATTGACGATTGTCTCTGGTTTTGTCTCCGTTGATGATATTTGGGGAGATGAGTGGGAAATCATACTTGTTTCACTACAGGTGGGTCTACAATCAAAGCTGAGTTTGCATAAGCCCCTATAAATTAATATTTGATTCCATAATCCATCTGGAGGAATACTTAAACAAATTTATTAAAGTAGAGTTCTTAGCTGTGGACTTTGAAGCAGTTATCAGCAGCCATTACCTTACCTGCAGTAAACAAAGTTCTAATCCGTGTATCAGTCGTCCTTTCTATTTTTGATTGACAAAAAAAAATCAAAAAAAAAAAATGTGATAGTTTTTTTTGTTTGTTTTTTTGTTATTTGTTTTTAAATCGGAAACAAAATGGGAAAAATGCTTTGTTTCTCATGTTTTACATTTTTGTCTCGGATCAAAAATACAAAATTGGAAAACGGGCCGCATGACAGAATTTGTTTTTAAAGGGGGGGTATTATGCTTCTTCCAGGCACATATTACCCTTCTATAGTACACTCCTATAAAATTGTCACCTTAAGTGTTTTAAAAGTCCGCCATATATGCAGATCCACCTTAAAGAAAATTACTTCTGTATTGGACGCCTTGATTTTCGCCTGTGGTTCTCTAAGACCCTCCTACTCTTTCTGACACTCCCCCTTCAGTTCGTCACATACCGTGCATCATCGCAGCATGCACGGAGGCGGACTCTGACGCATTTGTTGTTTACATAAAAGATGCGCAGCTGCAGCTGGTGTGTTATAATTACTTCACCTGGGACTCCGCTGGAGTTGTGTGAGGTGGGGAGGGGTAGGGGAGCTCTGCAGGGGCGAGGCTCTCGGCTGAGTACGTAAGGTCGGAGGAGAAGATGGGTGGAAAAGGCGGGGATAGGTGGGAGCAGGCGTTTCAGCAACCCCAAGAACTACCAGCAGAGACTCAAAGATCAAAGGTGTCAAGTAATGAAGTACAAATACTTCGTTACCTTACTTAAGTAGAAATTTTGGGTATCTATTGTTGAGACAGTGTTTTCACTCTAATTTAAAGCCTATCTTAAAGGAACAGACACATTTAATTTATGACCCTGGGCTCTCTCTGAGCTCTCATTTCACCTTCCCGCGTGCTCGTTCATTTCTGTAAAAAGGAGCAATAAGAACAACAAACAACAATTATATATTTTAACAGTGAGACGTCGTTCACTGGACTCAGTTCTATTAACTGATTACAGCTTTATCTCAGCATAAGGTTTTTATTTGAAACCAGAGTTAAAAAGGAAACTCCTCCCACATAGATCTTCGTTCACAGAATGGTCACAGCTTCTTCACACAAAGCACACAGGATGTGCCACATTCCTCTTGATTATTCACGGTTTCTAAGTGTTTCCACATGCACTACAAAATTAAACCCTCATACAACATTAACAGAATTCCTATCTCTTCATCTCCCTCTTTTGATCTCTTATTTTAAGAGATCACTATATATAAGGAAAAATGTCAGGCAAAGAATCATATCAATTTTGAGTCCATCTTCTCTGGAACTTTTCGGATCAGCAGTCAAGTCATCTTGTTCTGGCCGGGAATTGTGGTCGTCCGGCTCGCTCTTCTATGACCTAAGGTGAGAGGTTGCCAGCACATCACCTATATGCAGCTAAAGTGTATCTTTCCAGTAGCCTTGAGTTTGAAAACTCTAAGGACTGCACGCAGACCAGAGGATCGTTCTGCCCCTTTTGGCAGGGGTCTCAGCTTCTTTTCCTTCAAACCCTGCTGCCCCAGCTGGGCAGCTCTGTGCTCCAAGCCGCCCTGCCACCTGATGGTGCAGGTGTGCTGAAGTTGGAAACCTCTCAGCAGAGGGTTCAAGTAGGTTGTGTGGTCTGCTCATTGCTGTTCTTCTCCCACTCTGGCTTGCTGCTCCTGGATGTCCTCTCAGGTTCGTCCTGACTCCTCAGTGGGAGTGCATTGGCTCCAGCCTATTTCTTTAGTATGATTACCAGAGAACGTGGTCTGGTTGGCTGCTGGTCTCTCACCTGGTCAACAAAGCCTAAAAGAAGAGCTTGCAACTAATTTGCTTTTTCCTGTTTGCTTTATCCATAATTGTATCTGTTTTGAGATTCATTTCTTATGTATTTGTCCTTTTTTTTAATCAAATCCCTCACTCACCTCATAGTCTTAAGTAGTGCCGCACTTATCGGCCGCACTAACAAAATCAAATTATTATCCTGACTGCTTACAAACTAGATCTATATGTAGAAAAAGCTAATGCTTTTGCTGTATGTAAATCACAAAAATCATCATTGATGCAAAGTGCACTCCAAAAATCCTGTATCAAAAATGAATAACACTGGAACAACCTAGACCATAAAGAATATTTCTTCAAAATATATAGTAGAGGTTATAATGTAAATAAAAACTTCCAAACAAAGACTAAATGCATAAACATGCCACAAGGTAAGATGAATGGGTTGTGTGCTAAAACAACCAACCGCACAAAGGTGCCAAAACAGAATGGAAAACAGGAAACATCTGGTCTTTTTGGATTGTGGAAATGGCATCATGAGCATGACACCACTCAAAAGAAAAATGCTTTGCTGCTTTAAAGCTCAACCCGCAGAAAAGGATCAGTCTAATTTTCTTCATTTACACTGCTAACAGCCTAAGTTCATTAAACCTATAGTCTCATTAGATTTTACCACATCACCGACTATTGTTATTCATTTTCTGAGCTGATGAAGCCCAATACTTATAAAACTATAATTTCAACCTATTTAACCAAAAAACGATTGAACCCTAAAGAAATGCTGTTTTTTTATTTATTATTTCATTTATCTGAAATGCTTTTAATGCAACAAATTGAAAGGCTTTGTTTTGTAAAAAATAATTTAAATTGAAGTTCCCCTAGTGCCCAAGGATCTCCTCCCTTCTGGGAAACAGAACTGTTTCAGAAACATCCAATTATATAAGTCTCCTGTTAATCAGGTGTGACTAGATCTGCAGCTTGTTACGGAAAGATGTTATAGTTCAATAAACACCTGTATTGTAGATCAATCTCCATGTATACTGTGTTTAAGCGCAATTCCTACATCTCAGCTGCTATACGTTTTAGAACAGCCAGGGAAGAATTAACAAAACCACTGAATCTATAATTTAATGTGTCCAATCATAACATGACCTTACCCACCCCGGTCCATGGGAAAAAAGATAATAGAACCTTATTTCAATCACTCCATAATTAGTTTTCAGGGGGCATATCGGAGCCCAGATGGGACCATGAGGGGCTGAAATATCACGCCTCCTCCTTCTGCTGTGTCGGATCTCCTCTGCAAATACAAGAAAAGAATGCTCTTTAAGTCTCGACAGAAGCACATCCACCGTTCTCATTTTGAGGGTAATTGTGTCAGAGCCAAAATCCGCAGAAAATCAGCAGGTCGTCCATAGAAAAGTTCCCATCACATTCACGAAATGGAGCACATGCTATATACTTTTTCCCCATGTACCCAGAGTGGTATGAAAGTGTGGTCAGATTTTTATAATTTTCAAAACAAATAAATCTTTGGTCAGGTCTTAAGTGTACTGGTCCAGCTTTAACTAATTAGATTAATCCCATGTCGTCCCAGTCTCCAATTTACCCTTACTTTTGTCATGGAAGTATATACATTTTTACCCATATAACTTCCTGTTCGTTCATGTACTGCACGCTCAGAATTTGTCCAAATCCTGGAGAGGAGTATAACATCTGGAAACAGATCGTTAAGATTAGTGAAAGCTTCTACATATCTGGGTAAATGTCCTACAGAATATGGCATCTGAGAACAAACAAAACAGTTAATAATGCTTCATTTATTTGCTAGATATCTTGCATATTGTCACCATACACTAGTTTCAAATGGGTTTCTGTGTGTCCTTCTCTGAGTGAACCAAGAAAATAAATCAGCATCCTCATGTGCTATATGTCATTTCTCTGTGAGTCCTATGGAATAACACAACCAAAACACTGTAAAAATAAAAGTACTATATAGCAGAAAAACCTTCATAGTTACTATCTCTCCCTTCAAACAGTCTCTATAGAAAAGTGGCTCTCCTGGTTCTCTTCACTGAGGTTGAGACAAGTAGAACCTAAGGTATCTACCTCCCTTTGGAATCAGTCTTTAACCCCTCTTTTCTTAGACTGCTTTCCCTATATCTAGTAATGGTCTCTGCTTTTTATAATGGATTAAGTGTATCCAACTCCGTCTCTACAGGCGTTGGTGTGGTCAAAAATACCTGGAATGGCCCCTTCCACCTGGGTGATGACCAATTTTCTGTTTACAGCTTTTAATCAGGATCCAGTCACCTAGTTTCAGCTCACTTCTTCCTGTAGGAATATAGGATCATCTGGCATATGATTAGTTTGCATTTATAACTCATGTAATTATCAGTATTTTAATCATGAAAACTCCCAGATCTTAATCAAATTGTTTTTTTTAGAAGAAAGTAAACCAATCTAAGGAATTCTATATCTACGCCCATAGATTATTTCAAATAGAATGAGGCCAATATTCAAATTTGGTATTATATGCATTTATAATTTACCAAATCAAGACTATCCAATTTGTCCCGTTTCTTCCATCGCTTTTTTTTTCAATTTGAAACATTTTATCATAAAGTCATAAATCAGTTTGTAATTGTTCCTCTGATTATAATATACCAAACTGTAGGAAGGTATAAGGTCTCGTCAAATTCGTTCAATTACTTGGTGTTATGTTTATATATAGCCTAATCATAACCTAACAGAATCTCCATTTCTGTTTAGTCTTATCCATGGCCTTTCTTAATCTGCTTTTAGAATCCAATTGTCTCATAAAAATGATCTATAATCTTTGTCCTGATTTATCAATTATTTAATTTTAAAAAAACGTGTTCCGTTACCACTATAGATCATTTGTGGATATCAAATCTAGGCATTATTTCTCTAAACAACATTTCTGCAACAGTTAGTGTATCTAAATGTTTCACCGTTAACATTACAAATCCATTAGGAGAAATTATATTTTCTTACTAAATAGAGCTTCTTCAATACAGCCTTCGTTTGCTCAAAGCTGTTTCTTAATTTTATATGAGAAGCTTTTCTTTTTTTCCCATGTCTGACACACTTCTTGTCCATGAACTAATCAGTTTGAGAATTTAATTGTCCGTAAGTAATGCTTTAATTTGTTCACCACTAGAGGTTGCCATTCCCCTGTTCCCCATTGTTGGCCAAATGCCAAAAACATGCAAAGTTCAATTTGAATCTTCTGTTAGCAATAATATGATTATTTTATCTTCATCCGATTACAAACTTCAGTTAAAACTTTAATTTTTCTCTTTCCAAGTAGAACAATTCTTTGGTAGCTTTCCCGTTTCAAGAGTTTTATGAAATGTAAAATTTGGATTATTAATTTATCCCCTACAGAGAACATGCCCAACTTCAAGTGAAATAGGAAATCTCTTCCTAATAAATTAGAAAAAAATCTCTAGATTTTATGATTATCACAACAGGTTTTTCCTGTAGCAAAATCTATTTTTTTTCTTAATTTTTCTAACAACTCAATCTCATTTTTTGTGGAAAACAAAATTCCTAAAAAAAAAATTCTCTATCTGGCTTCACTAACTTCCTACCATTTTGTCAATGAGATAATCAGCAACTGATATTTCCATAATAAAACATCACATCTCTATTCCTTGCTCTCTGCTTATCTGCTCTTTCATAAAGATTCTACAAATTAGCTTATTATTATGATTATATGTGGAAGAGTCTGTTGCTAGATGTCCAAAAACATGGTACCATTCTCAACTGATATTGGGGCGAGGGCCGGCATCCTCTCCCAACCTCAGGTGTAGGTCCAGACATCTTTCTTGCTTAATCAGACCCTTAATTTTGTCCCATTAGCAACAACTCCATTGAGTGTAAATATTGAAGTGCGCTTATACTCAGTGTGCTACGGTAACTAAAGTTGAATTTTGGAGTGCGTTACTACATTCCTTACTACGGTAATCCCGTAATTAACATTTCTTCTCTTTTTTTCAGTCTCTAACCCAGCGCATTACAAGATTGTTTCCTTTCAACATGTATCTTATCTGTCATTAAAATGTTAGAAGCAAGCATCTGAAGCTGCCGCTTGTTACAAAGAATAAATTCACGTAGCCACCCAGCTGCTACCCCACAGGACCTGTAGACATCCGCCTGTATTTCAAAATAAAATCACTCTGCTCATAATCCCTCATTTTAAACCATTTATTTTATACTATATGAGAGATCTCACAGACATCCCACGAATATCATTAAAAATATTAGCTAAGTTTATTATTATTATTATTATTATTAGAGTAAAAGTTGCCGTTCCCCTAAGAAATCCCAACCTTTTGTATTGAGCTGCACGCAGCTAAAACATCCCCCTCATTATCAGCTAGCGGGGGGAGGTGTGTTCCTTCTCTTCTGCCTTCCGGCAGTTGGATAACCTTCCAAGACCTTTAACAATTTTGAAACGCATGATCAATTTGGTTTCAAACAAGTCTTTCTCAGGAAGTCCATTTTATCGGTTTCTGTCACAACCCATCACAGTTGGTTTGTTTATTAAGAGAAAAACTAACGACCCATTGTGGAGGGACAGAGGGGGGGGGTCGCTTGTTTATTATCAGAACAGCCCTTCCTTGAAGGGAAGGGGGGAAGGTGGTCGGTTGTTTAAGATCATTCATTTAGATCACAGTAAAGTTTACCTTACTCTTCATAGGATTTTTTAAAATATGGAAGTGAGTTTTCTCTTTTATTTTATTTTTCTTTCAGCGGAACTTTAGGAGAAAACAAAGTTTAAAACGTTTTTTATCCTCCCGAGTGCTAAAAAACACATCTGCTCTACGCATTAACCCCTCCTTTTTCCCTTCTTCGCTCCTTCAAGAAGAATTCCTTTGTTTGAGACGCCAAATGTCTAATTCTATAATTTTGATCTTTAGTTTTATTTTAGATCGCAACTACCAAGAAGTGCGCGAAATTACTGTCAATCGTCCTTCAAACTCATAATCTTTTTTTAAAGAAATGTTGTATTGTCTTTTCTCTTACATTAATTTTGCATCTCCTTTAAATCTTCTTTGTTATTTTTTCCCCATATTTCGATAAGTTACATTTTGCTGTTTTTATTTTTTTCATTTTTAAATATTTATCATTCTCATGTTAATGAAGTAAATTCAGCTTTTATTTCTCTTTTATCTGATCTATTTATCTTATCGCAGTGTTATTTACTCAATTTTCAAACCATGAGACTCCTTTCAGCCTACAGCTGTTTCACCATAGAAATCTCCATTCACACACACACAGTCACACAACCGGTTTATCACACATTAATATAATTATGTATTTATTATCATGCTTTTTCATTACTAGTATTATTATTTAGATATTATTTATCATTAGGCCTATTTCTAATTGAGATCCCAGACCTCTGCGCGCTTTGGAGTCCAACTCCTTTAACATGGATATTCATTGTGAGATCCCCGATCTTTATTTGCAAAAACACAAACTTGCATTACAAAGGTCCCGGACCTAGTTATTTTTTCTCTCTTATTTTTTATTCTTTCACGCATCAAATTTTTACTCACTGGCTGTTGTCCCTGTGAAGGAAGACCCCATCCAACTGTTGCTCCGGGAGAAACCCCGGATCTCCCGGCCTCTTTTTTTTTTTTACCTAACGGTGGAGTGGAGGACTTTGATACTGGTTCCGAACCAGGCCATGCACGGACTCACAGCAGCCTGCGGTTCCTCCCGGAGATCCAGTCCGATCTGAGATCCTGGTCAACGGAACAAGAAATGCCAGGGTTAAAATCGCTCTCTGATCTCTGAGTTTTCTTTTTTGACATTCCGTGGTTTCTCAATCCACGAGCTGATCCCACTCAGCCTTCTTCGTGTCCAACACGCAGGCTTTCAGTTAGAAGCGTCCTAGCTTCCCTTAGGGCCGGCCACACCCTGAGTTTACCGACCCGGTCGGCGTCTATTTAACTCAGCAGAAACAGAAATCAACATTTACTGGAGAACAACAGACAGAACATACTTTTAGATTAGTCAATTTTGCGCCTCGTGTGTCAGCGCTTACAAAATAACTTCAGGCCTGGGTCACTTCCGTCCTCCGATCTCCAGTATCTGTTAATCACAACAATTTCCAAACTCACGTTTTCCTTTGCTTCTTCCAGAAATCACGTCGGGGTCACCATATTGTTGACAGTATTTTCACTCTAATTTAAAGCCTATCTTAAAGGAACAGACACATTTAATTTATGACCCTGGGCTCTCTCTGAGCTCTCATTTCACCTTCCCGCGTGCTCGTTCATTTCTGTAAAAAGGAGCAATAAGAACAAAAAACAACAATTATATATTTTAACAGTGAGACGTCGTTCACTGGACTCAGTTCTATTAACTGATTACAGCTTTATCTCAGCATAAGGTTTTTATTTGAAACCAGAGTTAAAAAGGAAACTCCTCCCACATAGATCTTCGTTCACAGAATGGTCACAGCTTCTTCACACAAAGCACACAGGATGTGCCACATTCCTCTTGATTATTCACAGTTTCTAAGTGTTTCCACATGCACTACAATATTAAACCCTCATACAACATTAACAGAATTCCTATCTCTTCACTATACTTTACTGAAGTAATTATCTATGGGCCTACTTTTTACTTCTACTCCTTACATTTTCACGCAATTATCTGTACTTTCTACTCCTTACATTTTAAAAATAGCCTTGTTACTCCTGCTTCATTAAGTCTTTTATTAAGAAGACACACAAAAAAAAAAATCTAAAAATGCGTCAACTGGATAGAATTTCACAGTGGTTTGATCATAATTTTAAACATCTACCATTCGGACACCCCGCTGTATGCGCTCCATTGCGTACTGCGCAAACAGGGGTCCTGTTAACCGAATATTTTCCACATTAGTCCGTTTTTTTTTTTACAACGGTGACCGAAAATCCAAAGGCCATTTGTCATTTTGAGAGATTATAATTCACACCCCTGACCATTTGGTGCAGACGCACAGATATTTTTAGGTTTGAGTTGAAGCACGGAGTACAAGTAACTGAATAAATTTATAATAAGAACATTCCCATGAAGCCATCTGAGGATCATCTCAGAGCGAGAGGCTTTGGAACGTGACTGTTACAGGTGCGGCGGGTTAAAGATGCGCTTCAAAGAGTCCAGTGTCGTGCCATACACCCGTGCGAAAGAGCACATGCTCCGACATTTTCTGCTGCTGAAGCGATATGAAGCTCGGTTCTGAGAGTCTTTCCGACTTCTGATCACTTGAATCAGAGAAATGTTCCCTGATTTCAAAACTTTGGCTGAAATGGAGCTTTTAGTCTCCAGTGCGTCAGCGCGGATTCAGCCTCTAGAACAGTGTTTCCCAACATGAGGTTCGTGTGCCCCAACGGGGTCATTAGAGATTGCAGGGGTCTGCACAATCTTGTCTGTGCTGAGGTTGTAAGACTTTTGGTGATACTATTCTTAATTTATATATATATATATATATATTTACATATATATATATATATTTTATATATATATATATATATATATATATATATATATATATATATATATATATATACGTATTAATGGTCAGTAGTCCACATATGGTTCTGTAATGTAATTGCATTGCACTAAAATTAATACATTTTAATGGGCATATATGCAGCTGAAACAGGTAGCCTAGTGTGTCCCAAATGTTTCAAAATTAACATTTTTATATAACATTATAATCATTATGGCCTGCCTTTGGGGGGGGCTTAAGCTTTATTCTTTAATGTCATTTTTTAAAATACATTACTTTTACTTTTATACTTTAAGTGGTTTTAAATCAAGTACTTTTTTACTTTTACTTGAGTAAAAAACTTGACTTGATACTTCAACTTCTACAGAAGTCTTTTTAAACCCTAGTATCTATACTTCTACTTGAGTATTGAATGTGAATACTTTTGACACCTCTGTCAAAGATTACTCTAACATGAGTGAATGGGTCAGAACAACACTTCAGGCATGTTTTAAATGAGGGAAAGACAGGTTCTCAGGATTCTAAGCTTCAGAAAGTCAATTTTGCATAATACCCCCCCTTTAATATTTAATTGCTGGGAAGTAGATGACCCGGAAGTTGTTCTGAATGTAAAAATGCCGGTAAGTTAGCGACACCATGGCAGCGCTGGAGCCACACTCCACATGAATTATAGAGCTTCTCAAAACCACTGCTACGGATCAACGTGTTTTTGTGTACTGGTTTCCAACTTCCGTTTGCATTGGTGGTTGCTATTAGCTACCACAGATGTTACTGAGGTGAAGAGCGCTGCGTAGTGATCATCTATAAGCAGACTGGACCTCTGACTGTATTAATGTGAGTTAAAATGTTTCAGTGATGATCCACCGCTGTGTTATAAAGAGTAACTAAACCCCAAAACAACTTTTTTTGCCTATAAACTGTATAAATAGGTATTTACCAATGCAAACTTTCAGTTTCTGGGGATTTTCTTACATTTTTATGTAAACTTGTTTAATTCTACACTTTTTGGTCTAAAAACATCTTAGTGCTGCCCCCATAGGGTTGAACTGTGGCTACTGCATATGAATTTTGTGATTGGTGGAGAGCGGTACATCTTTACGTCACAGGCCTTGACTGTGTCACAGCAGCCATGGTCTCACAGACACGCCCGTGGGTTAGGGTAAAAAACTATCAGACATACCGGCCCCCCGTGGCGAGTTTGGAGTTGGATTGCTTTTTTCAGGTTACCATTATTATCACATTAGCACTTAGTTAGCATAGCTAACATACTGTTTTGAACATTAGCCTATGTTAGCATCCCTACTCAGAGACCGGACCAATCCTGTGCCTCTCTCCCTCAGCAGCAGCGCCAGCCTCGGGCAGCGCTGACTCAGCCCCCCAAGCCAGTGGCTGGAATTGATAAGGCTCGCGGCCGCTGGGCTCCATAAAGCCTCCCTCTATCTCCGGTGACGACGGAGGAGATCCGCTGGCTCAGGGCGCCGACTCAGCGCTGCCCAAGGTCGGCGCTGCTGAGACAGAGGGAGACAGGAGGAGTCCAGTCTCTGAGTGGTAATGCTAACATAGGCTAACATTCAAAACAGAGGAATGTTGATCAGTCGCAAAACTGCCAACGTTGCTTTGGTCACTATCCATGTGTCAGATTAAGCAAGCTGTCACTGTCCTCCTGACCACACCCCCACGTCCTCCCTCCGCTCATCCTCCATAGTTGGCCATACCCCTCCGTGCTCCCTGGCACCGCCCACTTTGTAGAATTTTTCAAATGTTGTCTGGGGCGGGGTTATGCTTTTTCATGGGGTTCAGTCACACTTTAAAGCTGGAAGCTGAATGGAAGGAGCTCCGCCCACCACAGTGTCTCACGTGAATAATAAAGTTACTTATCTGATGTCAGCTTTTGTTTTCTCAGTTAACACACATAGGTCAGTGGTCCCCAACCTTTTTTTCGCCATGGACCGGTTTAATATCAGACCATATTTTCACGGACCGGCCTTTAAGGTGTGGTGGATAAATGATAATGGACGGTATAAAAACGGGGTATTTTTAAAATGATAACAATAGATTTAAATCCAATGTGTATTTGTAGCTTATTACTATTAACTATTTACTATTAACAGTTTCCTCCTAACATTGAGCAGACAACATAACACCGCTAACATACACTCACCCCCCTAATGCTCTCTGGTTGCCATGGTAACATTTCTAATTCAAGATTTACCACACAAACAAATACAAAGTGCATGATAAATCTAACTCACCACAACACTGAATCAGTGAGAGCCTTGGGCCTTTTCCCCTTTCCAAAGAAACGGTCGAGAGACATTTGTTTTTTAATCCATCTTGCTAGCTTGTGGGATTAATATTAGCGGTAACTATTACGTGACCAATACACGCCTCTTGATGTGTCAGACAGAGCTATGTAAAAGGGATATCCAGTCATTTTTCAAAATAAAACTGTTTTGGGGCCTCTGGATGCTGTGCTGGGACCAATGGGTGCTGTGTTGGGGCCACTGGATGCTGTGCTGGGACCAATGGGTGCTGTGTTGGGGCCTCTGGATGCTGAGCTGGGACCAATGGGTGCTGTGTTGGGGCCTCTGGATGCTGTGCTGGGACCAATGGGTGCTGTGTTGGGACCTTCAATATGGTTTTCAACCATTTGTTTTGCACCCTTGTATTGACAAAATGGACAGTGGAAACGTTCACCATCAGTGCATTTTGTAATGGGTAGGCTTATATCACCATCAACGAGAATGCTGATGTGTCTCTAAATATCAGAGGGGAAAACAATATACATAAAAGGCACAGCAATTAGAAATCCACAAGACAAAATATGTTAAATAATATATTAAATATATGAAATCTATTTTTCATTTCAACAACAAAATGTCATGTCGTGGATGCTAACATGTACGATCTCAACAAGGAAGACCAACATCAATTTCCTGTTCAATTTCAATTCAATTTTCAATTCAGTTTATTTAGATAGTGCCAATTCACAACAGATGTCATCTCAAGGCACAAAACAAGAAGTCATTTCAATACATTTATACAAACATTCCAATCAGTTAAAAAGTTTCCTATTTAAGGAATCCCAGCAGATTGCGTCAGTCATTGGCGTGAGGTTGGGCCCTGTTGATGCAGACTTTCCAACCACAGCAATCCTTCAGCAATCCCTCATACTGAGCAAGCATGTAGCGACAGTGGAGAGGAAAAACTCCCCTTTAACAGGAAGAAACCTCCAACAGAACCAGGCTCAGTAGGAGCGGCCATCTGCCACGACCGTCTGGGGGTTTGAGAAGACAGAGCAGAAACACAGAAGGAACAGAAGATCTGATATAAGAGAACTTTCTATGTTACAGAAAGTAAAAAGTTGATAACAGGACACAGTGGATGTTCAGTTACTGGGAGCATCATCCCAGTCGATGCCCCCCGTCCAACAGGGCATTGCAGCCAAGCAGGATACCAGACCAGGTATATCTTCTATGGAGAGAAAAACACTGAGAGAAAACAAAGTTAACAGTCGAAATAACAGAATGTACTGTAATACAACTGGAGAGTCGTAGGACAAAAGGAAGTAGCAGAGTGAAGAAAATTGGTAAGTCTGTCCTCCAGCAGTCTAAGCCTATAGCAGCATAACTACAGAGATAGCTCAGGATGACCTAAACCACTCTAACTATAAGCTTTATGAAAAAGGAAAGTTTTCAGCCTGACCTTAAAAGTAAACAGAGTGTCTGCCTCACGGACTAAAGCTGGGAGCTGGTTCCACAGGAGAGGAGCCTGATAACTAAAAGATCTGCCTCCCATTCTACTTTTAGAAATCCTTGGAACTACAAGTAAACCTGCAGTCTGAGAGCGAAGGGCTCTGTTAGGAACATAAGGAACAATTAGATCTCTGATGTATGATGGAGCTTGATTATTAAGGGCTTTGTATGTAAGAAGAAGGATCTTAAATTGTATTCTGGATTTAACAGGGAGCCAATGAAGGGAAGCTAAAACAGGAGAAATGTGATCTCTCTTTTTAATATTCATCAGAACTCTTGCTGCCGCATTTTGGATCAACTGAAGGCTTTTAATGGCATTTTGTGGACTACCTGATAGTAAAGAATTACAGTAGTCCAGCCTTGAGGTAACAAATGCATGGACTAGTTTCTCAGCATCAGTCCTGGACAGGATGTTTCTAATTTTAGCAATATTCCAGAGGTGAAAGAAAGAAATCCTAGAAACCTGTTTAATATGGGATTTAAATGTCAAGTCTCGGTCAAAAATAACGCCGAGGTTCTTTACGTTATTACTGGGGCCAATTTAATGCCATCCAGATGAAGAGATTGACTAATCAGTTTCTGTTTAAGAACTTCTGGTCCAAAGACACCAACTTCTGTTTTGTCAGAATTTAAAAGCAAAAAGATTAGGGTCATCCATGTTTTTATGTCTTCCAGACATGCCTGTAATCTACCTAACTGACTGGGTTCATCAGGATTTATGGATAAATATAGTTGTGTATCATCTGCATAGCTGTGGAAATTTATCCCATGCTGTCTAATGATTCTACCAATTGGGAGCATATATATGGTGAACAGAATTGGTTCAAGCACAGAACCCTGTGGAACTCCACAAGTAACCCTTGAGAGTGAAGAAGATTTATCATTTAGATGAACAAACTGGAATCTATCAGACAAATATGATTTAAACCAGCCTAGTGCTGTTCCTTTGATCCCTGTAACATGTTCAAGCCTTTCTAGAAGAATATTATGTTCGACTGTGTCAAAAGCAGCACTGAGATCTAACAAAACCAGAACAGACACAAGTCCATTATCTGAGGCCATGAGAATATCATTAGTAACCTTCACCAGTGCTGTTTCAGTGCTATGATGAGTTCTAAAACCTGACTGAAACTCTTCAAACAGCTCATTACTGTTTAGATGCTCACAGACTTGATTAGCAACAATTTTCTCAAGGACTTTGGATAAGAAAGGAAGGTTAGATATAGGTCTGTAATTCACTAAGTCATCTTGATCAAGGGAAGGTTTCTTGAGTAAAGGTTTAATTACAGCTATTTTAAATTCCTGTGGTACGTATCCGTTTACTAAGGATAGATTCATCATATCCAAAATGGGGCCAGGAACCAAATGGAACACTTCTTTAAATAATTTGGTTGGAATTGGGTCCAACATACAAGTTGAAGGTTTAGATGAGGCTAATATTTTTGATAATTCTGAAAGCTCGACTGAATCAAAACAGCCTAAGCACAACTGAGGTTCTACAGTTCTTTCCGATACTGCCTCATTTACTGAGGAAGAAGTAATCATGTTTGGGAGGATGCCAATGATTTTATTTTTAATATAATTAATTTTATTTATGAAGAATCCCATAAAATCATCACTGCTAAGAGCTGGGGGAATAGATGGCTCAACAGAGCTATGACTCTGTGTAAGTTTGGCAACTGTACTAAAAAGAAACCTAGGATTGTTTTTATTCGCCTCTATTAATGATGAAAAATATGCTGTTCTAACTTGTCGAAGGGTCTTTTTATACAGCAATAGACTGTTATTCCAAGTTAAATAGGAATCCTCTAGGTGTGTAGAGCGCCATTTTCTCTCCAACTTCCTAGTATTCTGCTTTAAAGTACGCAACTCTGCGTTGAACCAAGGAGTCAGCCTCATATGGCTAGCCACTTTATTTTTTAAGGGGGCTACACTATCTAATGCCAAACGCTGTGAACCAGATCATCAATTTCTGAAGGGTTAGAGATAGAATTGCTGCCATCCACTGTGTTACCCTGAGACACTAAGTAAAGTAAGAATGGAATATATTCTTGAAAAATTGTTACAGCATTGTCTGATAAAGCTCTACTATAATGAAATTTTCCTCACACTCAATACCGTATGTCAGTACAAGGTCCAAAGTGTGTTTGCCCGAGTGGGTCGATCCCTGTACTTTATGAGTAAAGCCAATTGAGTCTAAAATAGCATTAAAGGCTGCATTTAGGCTATCACTTTCAGTATACACATGAATATTAAAGTCCCCCACTATAATAACCCTATCAGTATTTAATACTAAATCAGATAAAAAATTTGAGATCTGATCCAAGAATTGAGAGTAAGGGCCTGGTGGACGATACAAAACCACAAACAAAAATGGTCTTAATGTTTTGCAACTTGGATGAGGAAAATTAAGGGTTAGATGTTCAAAAGAACTGTAGCTATCAATTGGTCTGGGACTAATTAGTAAATCAGAACGAAAAATGGTTGCAACTCCTCCTCCTCGCCCAGTATTTCTAGGAATGTGAAAATTTAAATGACTGGAAGGAGTTGACTCATTTATACTGACATAATCCTGCTGCAACCAGGTTTCTGTAAGACAAAGGAAATCAATGTGATTATCACAAATCAAGTCATTTACTAACAAAGTCTTTGAGGAGAGAGATCTTATGTTTAATAAACCACATTTAATAGATTTATTTTTCTGTTCAGTCAAAGTTGTATTTATTTTTATGAGATTTCCATAATTTGCTTTTGTTGGCTTAACTTTTAATCCATTTAATTTTGGCCGTGGGCAAGACACTGTTTCTATAGGGTAATGGGTGGGTAACAGTACAGGAGCAGCAGAGAGGTGGGTTAAACTACGACTCTGCTTCCTGGTCTGGACCCTGGGTTGTCAGTGTTTTGGAGGACTAATAAATTCTGCCATATTCCTAGAAAGAAGAGCTGCTCCATCCAAAGTGGGATGGATGCCGTCTCTCCGGATCAGACCAGGATTTCCCCAAAAAGTTCTCCAGTTATCAATGTAGCCCACATCGTTTGCAGGACACCACCCAGACAACCATTGATGGAATGACAGCATGCAGCTAAACATGTCATCACTGGTCCGATCGGGCAGGGGACCAGAAAAGATTACTGAGTCGGACATTGTTTTGGCAAACTTACACACCGAAGCAACACTAATTTTAGTGACCTCCGATTGGCGTAACCGGGTGTCATTACCGCCACCGTGAATAACAATCTTACTGTATTTACGCTTATCTTTAGCCAGCAGTTTCAGGTAGGATTTGATGTCACCCGTTCTGGCCCCTGGCAAACATTTGACTATGGTCAATGGTTCATTTTTGATCTGAGACAAAAATTTAAAACATGAGAAACAAGGCATCTTTCGTGTTTTGTTTCTGATTTAAAAACAAATAACAAAAATAACAATCACATTTTAGTTTTTTTAAATTTTTGTTTGTCAAATCAAAAATAGAAAGGACGAATGATACACAGATTAGTTCTCATTCTGAAAAATTGTTAAAGGTGGGGTAGGAGATTTTTTCCTAAAACAATTTTTCCAATATTGCTTGAAATGCTCTTCACATACCAATGGCAATACTATTATCATAATTATAATTGCCTCTAATGGCACGTTCACGCGTCCAGGCAGCAGGGCAGCTAGATTACATGCAAGTCTATGGTACCTACACATCAAATGGGCGCCAAGCTGCCCTGCAGCAAGTCGCGCGCATCGGCACAGCTGGCATCAGCACGTCCACGCGGCTGCTGCTCGGATGCGTTGACGGACCGTCGGAGCAGCTGTTGTGTGAATTTGGGAAAACTGAACTTTGGGGCAGCAAACGCGGGGCATCAACCAATCACAGGGACTCTTTGTACTGACGTGGATCGGCAAGTCATTCATTCAAAATGGAGGATCAACTAATCGTCGCTGTCTGTAATTGTCGTGAATTACATGACCCGTCTTCATCTTTTTACAAAGACAGGAAGAGATCGGATTTCTTTGGAGGAAGATATCGGAGGATATAGGAGTGCCAGGAAAGCAGTGAAATATTTTTTTTTTTACTTTAACATTATGTTAGCTAACTCTAGCCAAACCCGGTTAGGGCAACTACCGGACATGACGCGCTGATGCGCCGACGCGGACTACAAAGTGTGCAAGCAGCTGGGGTTTTATTTTATAGTGTCAGCTTTCGTCCGTTTGAGCGATTTGACGCATGGACACGCTGACCGGTGTGAACGTGCCATAAGGCCAGTTTATACTTCTGCGTCGTGTCCCTCGCGTGGGGTACGCCCTAACCGCCGTAGCCTCTGTGTAGGTCCGCAAAGGCTTGACGTGCACCTCCTCTGACCTGACGTGCAGCCCGGCTACGCGACGCAGAGACGCGGAAGTACTCCCTTGTGATTGGTCAGTGAGATTAAGTACGCACGTACCATCTTCTACGTCTCTGTCTTCTCATTTGCTTGCGTTGCAAAGTGTTCAAAAGAAGGTTAATTTTTTCGTCTGCTTCCACAATCTCGTTGAGACACTGCACCAAGTAGGCCGTCATCGTTGTTCTAAGGAAATACTTGCCAGAACAGAAGCAAGCATAAGCAAACCATCAGAAAAACTCCGCCCTGTGGAGTTTGCCGACCGATACCAGCCTACTGCCACCTGCAGGTCTAGAAATGAAACAGCAACACGACGCTTTCAACCCTACGCAGAAGTATAAACACAGCAGTGGGTATGGCGGTTACGGCGTAACCGACGCGACTGACGCGACGCAGCAGTATAAACCAAGCTTAAGGCGTACAATCTTGGTAAAACCTCATCCAAGTGTTTTGAGTGGCCCGTTCAGGACTATTGGCTCCTGATCCATCCATCAAACTCACCTCTCATCGTCCCTCCCCTGCTGCGCGTTCCCCTCTTTGAGCACATATCACGCATTCTCGGCATGGAGCAGTAAATAGGAAGTCAAGGCGAAGCCAGAGCTGGGTTAGCTATTTTAGCTTGCATACTAGATTGGTATATGTTTAGGTAATTGCGTTATGTTTGGAATTATGGCAGAAAATGTGCCAACAACAGGTCGAAAACGTAAAACTGTTTTTGGCAAGGCTATGGCAAAAGAAAAAGCTGATGAAGAGCGGAACAAGGAAATAGCAGCGTGAGCATCGGTGCTGCATTAGAGCTATGACGTCAGCTGACAGAACAGAAATACAGATGCCATGGAGGATCTATATCTGCTTTATCGGTAAGATAACATTATGGTTTTATAGTTGTTTGACAATACTCGACTTTATGTTTTCATTTAACACTTATCTGAGTAGTTGAGGCTAAAATGAAATGGATGAACTACAGTGCTCGTAATTTTTGTAGCATTTTCATACTGCAGTAGGTTTGCTAAGTTGGCTAACAATGAAGTGTGTTACTTGCTGACTCATGTTAGCTGTATTACATTCATGAGAACGTTGTTGATACAATGTATTTTCTGCTGCTAGAATGAGGACCATTTTTTTGTTTTTGTCAGCTATTAGAAGAAAGCCATGAACTGGGCTTCTACACTACTAAAACAAAGTTTCCTGCTGTGATCCTCCTGCTCCCCCTACATCCATGATTGTCTCGGAATCTCTGATCGGTGAGTAGTTGAACATTATGTTGACGGCAGCATGGCTGTGACAACTAAAGTAAAAAAAAAAAAATACTTATTTCGTTAGAGAACGTTTTGTTTCGTTGGGCTTCATACATCTTGGACTCTGGTCAGGCTGGCTTATCAAACACTACTTTTACCTTTTTTTTATTTTCTCTAACTTGTGTCATCTTATTTGCTGAAAAGTCATAATATTGTTTCTTTTAGGTAACATAAAAATCATTGTCAAATGTTGACCAGATAGTATAAGTCATCTATAAATAGCATCTATAAATAAAACAAACACACATTATCTATCTAAAGGCTAACTAAATTTAGGGGTGTCAAATGATCGCGTTAATTGCGATTAATTTAACTACAGCCATATTTAACGTGCTGTTTTTTTAATTGCGTTAATCTAATTTTTAGACTTAAAAATAAACAGGAAAATTATACTGCTTCTGCATGTGAGTTGCCTTTAAATAAAATCCATTTTTATGCTTTGGGTTTCTTGTGCTTGAGTTGGGGGCTAACCCTACCCTGAAGTGAACAGCAATTGGCTGTCATTAGGCTAGCTTGCTCATCATGAGATGACGGTTCCATTTTAACCCATGTACACACTTAGCCATTAAAAAAAATGAATATTTTCACCACCTCGTAAAAAAAACAAAAACACTCATAGAAATCCCAAATCTATAGGGGGCAGTAGTTCCCCCAAATCGTATCCAATCAGAGTAACTTGTACTGTCTAACTATATACAGCAGTAATTCAGCTTGTAAAAACGAGCAAGTAAAAAGCGCTCGAACAATCGATAATGCCACAACCCAGCTCTGAGGGCATAAATGCTGTTTCTGAGTGTAAACACAGGTTGCACATGTGACGATGAAACCTTTTTTGTCGCAGACAGTTACGTTCCAAACCCAAAACTCAGTTTTTTCTGTCCGTAAGCAAACGCTTAAAACGGACAAAAACGCAAATCTTCACTTTGGCCGGAGTTTTTAGAAAGAATAGTTTTTGGTGCCCTAAATCTGTGTTTTCGTGTGGATGACAGGCCAAATGGTAGAAAAATATCTTTGTTTTATGAGATACGTGTGGACAAGGCATTAGTGGAGAGGGCAAGGGGAGTGAGGAGGAGTGGTGAGTTTCAAACAGTGTTGCCAACTTAGCGTCTTTGTTGATAGATGTAGTGAGTTTTTAGAACCCTTTAGCTAGGGATGTAAGAAAATATCGATACACCGATATATCATGATGTTTTATTTCCTGATATTGTATCGATATTCAAAACAAAAATATAGATTTTTTTCTCTTTTTACTTAAGGATTTGAATGGAACCATTAATGATGAGAGTATTTTTTTTAGTAAAATTAAAAGAATGACTGGTAGTTTGTGGCTGTTTTCAATTCAGTTTATTTATATAGCGCCAATTCACAACAGATGTCATCTCAAGGCACTTAACAAGAAGTCATTTCAATACATTTATACAAACATTCCAATCAGTTAAAAAGTTTCCTATTTAAGGAAATCCCAGCAGATTGCGTCAGTCATTGGCGTGAGGTTGGGCCCCGTTGATGCAGACTTTCCAACCACAGCAATCCTTCAGCAATCCCTCATACTGAGCAAGCATGTAGCGACGGTG
Source organism: Valencia hispanica (assembly GCA_963556495.2). NCBI lineage: Eukaryota > Metazoa > Chordata > Actinopteri > Cyprinodontiformes > Valenciidae > Valencia > Valencia hispanica. The sequence continues at coordinate 50,598,190 of OY747715.1, read as the reverse complement.
GAGAGGAAAAACTCCCCTTTTAACAGGAAGAAACCTCCAACAGAACCAGAACAAGAACCTGGCACAGTAGGAGCGGCCATCTGCCACGACCGTCTGGGGGTTTGAGAAGACAGAGCAGAAACACAGAAGGAACAGAAGATCTGATATAAGAGAACTTTCTATGTTACAGAAAGTAAAAAGTTGATAACAGGACACAGTGGATGTTCAGTTACTGGGAGGATCATCCAAATCGATGCCCCCCGTCCAACAGGGCATTGCAGCCAAGCAGGATACCAGACCAGGTATATCTTCTATGGAGAGAAAAACACTGAGAGAAAACAAAGTTAACAGTCGAAATAACAGAATGTACTGTAATACAACTGGAGAGTCGTAGGAGACTCACCCTCTTCATTCCAGTGGATCAATTAGATATAGTAATAAAACTGGATGTGTTAATGTATGAAACAGGTTGGAGTGTTTAGAATGCTGGGACAGTTTTCCTACAGTTAAATTCAGTTTTAAAAATCACAATATATAGTCTTACTCATAGTATCGTGATATATCGAGATATATCGTATTGTCTCTCCTGTATTGCGATACATAACGTATCGCCAGATTTTTGCCAATACACATCCCTACCTTTAGCGATTCTTCAAAAAAGCGACTAGCGACAAATCTAGCGACTCTTTCTAGGGTTATTGGAAACTTTTGGGTAAAGCATTTATCCCTGTTACTCTCACTGAGCAGCAGTGGTGCCATGGACTGCTCTCCCACAGTCCTAAAACATGACTGTTACGTTAATTAGTCTTTCTAAATTGCCCTTAGATATTAGTGTGTCCGTGCATGATTGTTTGTTCTATGTGTCTCTGTTTTGCCCTGCAACAGCCTGGCGACCTTTCCAGGGTGTACCCCACCTCTCGCCCAATAAATGCTGTAGATAGGCACCATCCATGGAGGACCGTCCCTGCCAAAATTGACAATAAATAAATAAATACTATTGGAAATACATTTGTAAATAAATATAGAAACAAATAAATAAATTTGTAAATAAAAAAATAAATGCGGAAATAAATAAATAAATGGGTAAATACAGTTGAAAATAAATAAATAAATAAAAAGATGTGGGAATAAATAAAAAATGTAATTATGTATTTCCACATTTATTTATTTATTTACAATTTTATTTTCTTTCCACATTTATTTCTTTTTCCCACATTTATTTGTTTATTAACACATTCATTTAGTTATTTATTCCCTGAAGTGTATAATAATGAGGTGGGCATCTCTACCACTCGCCTACACCATGATTGGTTAGCTCCAAAATTTGGAAAATGACAGGATCAACTTCTGTGTCTATGTGTGCAGATGGCATCATCATCCTGTCAGTCACAGTATGTACCCAAAATAATATATAGTCTATACTGACTGAATTATTATAAATCAAATTGTAAATATGTCTTCGCTCATGCGCTAAGCCCTGTAAAGAAGCAATTTTCTCACCAAGTGGCCAGTAATAACTGAGAATGCCCAGGCAGAGCAGAGCCAAAATGTTTGTCTAAATACCTAGGGAGCTGATTGGTTGACACTGGTTCTTGTAGCTAACCAATCATGGTGTAGGCCAGTGGTAGAGACGCCCACCTCATTATCATATACTTCAGGGAATAAATAAATAAATGTGGAAATAAAATACAATTATGAAATAAATAAATACATTGGCAATACATGATTAAATGTGTTATTTATTCCCATATATATATATATTCTCAATTGTATTTACCCATTTAGTTATTTAGTTATTTATTTACACATTTATTTATTTTTTCCACATTTATTTAAATATTTATTTCTATGTTTATTTATTTGTTTCCACATTTATTTATTTCTAGAAGTGTATTCTAATAAGAGGAGGTGTTTCTAACACTGGCCTAAAGCCTGATTGGTCAGCTCCAAGACTCCATTTAAACAAACCAGGCACTGTACTACGGCGCTAGCGGCAGCTGGCTACCCTGTGTGGCTGTAACAAATTTGAGATACCCGGCCACTGGAATCTTACAACCAGATAAATTCTGGTTCAACACCAGGCCTCTCCTGGACAGCGAGGTCTCCACGAACAACAGACGAAAACGGAGGTGCTTTAGATGGTGAGGTGCTGGGACACAGGGTTAGCAAGTGAAGGCTAAACCTCCCGGTCTAGCTTCTAGCTTAGCTAGTGCGAACCTAGAGGGTAGGTAGCACCTCAAAACCGAGCGCTCAGTCCGTCCTCCTGTTTCGTCTGAGGTTTTTGACAATGTTTCACAACCACCTGTCCATGTCTCATATTGAATTTCCCACTCAGGACCGCGGTCAAGGGAGCGGTCACTTGAGTCAAGTCAGCAGACGCAAACAATCTTCTAAAGATTAGCTTTGTGCATACATAGTGCATTACGGTACTACTTTACCATAGGCATTATTAGGTATTTGACTTGATATTTCTCAAAATATTTGCTCTGCACCTTGGGACACTGGTCACATATTCAACTAATTTGTGTTTGCAAGGTTAACTCCTGTTCCTTATGGCAAGGGTTCCCAAACTATTTCTGCTGGGCCTCCCTTTGGTTTATAAAGCAAGACAAGGCAATTTTATTTGTATAGCACACTTTCAACAACAAGGTGATTCAAGGTGTTTTACATGATCAAGAGGTAAAATAAAAATAGCAGTAAAACACAAAGAATATAAAGTAAAAACAGCAATAAAGCAAGATACAGCAAGGCATTACATTAAATCCAGAATAAAATTTAAGATCCTTCTTCTTACATACAAAGCCCTTAATAATCAAGCTCCATCATACATAAGAGATCTAATTGTTCCATATGTTCCTAACAGAGCGCTTGGCTCTCAGACTGCAGGTTTACTTGTAGTTCCTAGGATTTCTAAAAGTAGAATGGGAGGCAGCTCTTTTAGTTAACAGGCTCCTCTCCTGTGGAACCAGCTCCCAGCTTTAGTCCATGAGGCAGACACTCTGTTTACTTTTAAGGCCAGGCTTAAAACTTTCCTTTTTGATAAAGCTTATAGTTAGAGTGGCTAAGGTCATCCTGAGCTATCTCTGTAGTTATGCTGCTATAGGCTTAGACTGCTGGAGGACAGACTTACCAATTTTCTTCACTCTGCAACTTCCTTTTCTCCTACTACTCTCCAGTTGTATTACAGTACATTCTGTTATTTCGACTGTTAACTTTGTTTTCTCTCAGTGTTTTTCTCTCCATAGAAGATATACCTGGTCTGGTATCCTGCTTGGCTGCAATGCCCTGTTGGACGGGGGGCATCGACTGGGATGATGCTCCCAGTAACTGAACATCCACTGTGTCCTGTTATCAACTTTTTACTTTCTGTAACATAGAAAGTACTCTTATATCAGATCTTCTGTTCCTTCTGTGTTTCTGCTCTGTCTTCTCAAATCCCCAGACGGTTGTGGCAGATGGCCGCTCCTACTGAGCCTGGTTCTGTTGGAGGTTTCTTCCTGTTAAAGGGGAGTTTTTCCTCTCCACCGTCGCTACATGCTTGCTCAGTATGAGGGATTGCTGAAGGATTGCTGTAGTTGGAAAGTCTGCATCAACGGGGCCCAACCTCACGCCAATGACTGACGCAATCTGCTGGGATTCCTTAAATAGGAAACTTTTTAACTGATTGGAATGTTTGTATAAATGTATTGAAATGACTTCTTGTTAAGTGCCTAGAGATGACATCTGTTGTGAATTGGCGCTATATAAATAAACTGAATTGAATTGAACTGAATTGTATTACAAAGCATATAATGTAAAAACAGCAAGAAGCATACACAAAAAGTGATACATAAAAGCATTACTCAAAGGGTCAGGGTTAGGGTACGTTTTTAGTTGTGATTTAAAAGAACTCAGTTCTTGAGCAGCTTTGCAGTTTTTTGGAGGTTTGTTCCAGATTAGAGGAGCATAGAAACTGAAAGCTGCTTCTCCGTGTTTGGTTCTAATTCTAGGGATGTTGAGTAGACTGGAATTAGATGACCTGAGTGGTCTGGTGGGTTGGTATAGTAACAGTAGATCTTCAACATACTTTGATGCTAAGCCATTCAGTGATTTCTAAACTAGTAAAACTATTTTGAAGTCTATTCTCTGAGCTACAGGAAGCCAATGAAATGACTTTAGAACTGGGGTGATGTGCTCTACTTTCCTGGTTCTAGTGAGGAACACGGGCAGCAGCGTTCTGGATCAGCTGCAGCTGTCTGATTACCTTTTTAGGCAGACCTCTGAAGACGCTGTTGTAGTAATCAATCCGACTAAAGATAAACACATGGATGATTTTCTAGGTCCTGTTGTGACATCAGTCAGAAATGTTCTTCAGGTGATAGAAGGCTGACCTTGTTATTGCCTTTATGTGACCCTGGAGGTTCAGGTCTGAGTCCATTACTACACCTAGAATTCGGGCCTGATCAGTAGTTTCTAGCTGTATGAACTGAAGCTGTGTGCTGACTGTTTATTGTTCCCCTTTAGGTCCAAAAATAAATACTTCTGTTTTGTTTCTGTTCAGCTGGAGAAAGTTATGGCATATCTATCCATTCATTTGCTCGATGCATTTACTTAGGGTTTGGATGGCTTCAAAGTCACCTGGTGACATCGTAATGTAGTTATGCTAGCTAATCTTAGTGGTTGTTATAATCTGGGCTAGTGGGAGCATGTAGATATTAAATAAGAGGGGCCCCAGGATGGAGCCCTGGAGCACCCCACATGTGATTTCTGTTCATTCTGAAGAAGTTTTCTATTGAAACAAAAAAGTCCCTGTTATTTAGGTAACACTCAAACCAGCCAAGTATTGTACCAGAAAGTCCAACCCAGCTCTCCAGTCATTCCAATAGTATATTATGATCAACACTGAGGTCCAACAGAACAAGCACTGTGGTTCTACCACAGTCTGTATTTATGCGGATGTCATTGAAAACTTTGACAAGGACAATCTCAGTGCTATGGGTACCACGAAAACCAGACTGAAAAACATCAAAGCGGTTGGTCATTGTTATGAAGCTATTTAACTGCTGAAACAGCTTTTTCAATAATTTTACTGATGAATGGAAGATTAGAAATTGGCCTGTCGTTCTGTATTAACATTTTGTCCAGCTTGATCTTCTTTAGTAGTGGTTTAATAGCTGCTGTTTTTAAAGCCTGGGGGATGACACCGGGTAACAGGGATGAATGAGTTCACTATTTTAATCATATCAGATTCAATGACAGGGAAAACTTTCTTAAGGAAAACTGTGGGTAGGATATCAAGACAGGAGGAGGAGCTTAACTGGTTAATGATTTCTTCTAGGTTGTTTGGTTTAATTCATGGAATTCTGACATTTTTTCCACCATAGTGTTAGCTGGGTATAACATTGGTAGTCGGCTCGGTGCTGTGGTACAGACCGACCGTATAATTGTTAGAATCTTTTCAGTGAAAAAGCTGGCAAATTCATTGCAGGCCCTGGTAGAATTTAGTTCAGGTGTTACTGTCACTGGAGGATTAGTTAGTCTTTCCACTGTTGCAAAAAGAGTCAGTGCATTATTAATGTTTCTGTTAATGATTTCAAAGAAGAAAGATTCCCTAGCTTCTTTTAAAATTAATTGATATCTGTTCAGTCTCTCTTTGTAGATCTCACAATGAACCTGGAGTTGAGTTTTCCGCCATTTTGTCTCGGCTCGTCGACACTCCCTTTTTTCCCTACGTACCAGATAATCGCTTGTCCATTATTACCAGTTTGGGCATGGGCAGAGTACATCCAGTGTTAGTCCCAGAACCCTGTGTAGTCCAATTTTCGGTGTTAGTTGTGACCCAATTCTAATTTGTGCTTTCAGTTTGTCTGAGAAATCTCTAAACAGAGAGTCATTAGATGTCGATGAGTCTGATGACATTGGGATACTTGAAGAACACTTTGCAGAGCAGTATACATCTTTACCCCGCTGCTGGAAATGTTTGTTCTGTCAGTCTTTGCAGCTGTCTGGGAGGGTGATGTAATTTAAATTTTTTGTATTTCTTCTCTGATATTGTCCACAGGCTGTGCCTTAAGGTCGACCTTTGGGTGCCTTATCAAGTTTGTTCAAATAACAGAAAATATTTGAGGTCAAGAGTCTCAGTCCAGCTCTGTTAAGATAACGCTGGTTGACTTTGAACAAGTGTTGTGCACATCCAAATATTTTGAAGTTATTAATAAATAGGATCGATTTTTCAACAGATTTTATCTTCAACTATTTTTAGAGCATGAGAAGTCTACTGTACCTTTCATTATTTCCTTCAGGGATTGGTCCACTGATAAAGATGTTTATGTTAAGTCCACCAAGTCGCTGTAGCAGATCAGAGAAGTCTGATTTGAGAAGTTTAGATTGCTTTATGGCTACATCATTTGAACCTGTGTGAATAACAAGCTTATCCAGCTTAGGGTGTTCTTCTAAAATCGTCTGGATTTTTTCTGATATTTCTCTCACTGTATTCTTGGGGCAGCTGATAACGCTAGTGTTCTGGCTACATAGATCTTTGATACCATTAATTGATACGTCATGTATGATGAGAACTTTTGCTGGGGGGGGGGGTTCTTACTTTCTTATGTGTCCACTTCATGTGGATGGATTTCTCCTGGTGGCCTTGACTGGTCCGAGGGGCTGTGTTGTCTTTCGGGAAACTGAGGGCTGCGAATCTGTTTCTCAGCGGTATTCCAGGGGGAGTGATATCCCCTGCTCTGGGTTGTGGGTTCTTTCGTTTCTTCTTCCTGGGAGCAGAGAAAGCAAGTGTAGATTCAGTGCGCTTTAAAGCCGGCCAGTCTTCATCAAATTGGGAATGGGGTGTTCTACCCGTTAAACACCTTTTGGCTGGAGGAGTAGCGTTGTTCTGTGGCTTCTGTGCAAGACTGTTGGCTCAAGATAGCATCAGGCTGCCAGGTTTTTCATCCCTGCGTGTAGTCATCGGTAAAGTTGTCTCATTTCCATATCCAGTATTTAGATCAAAATTTATCTGAAGTTGGTGTAACCTCGTCGCGATTATTCTCTGGAGCAGTTTCTCATAGTCCTCAGCTGAACAAAACTTCATTTTGGTAATCCACAGTCCTTCAAAAAAGAATCCAAAAAAGAGATCCGGTCTAATACAGTGACTCCAGAGGCTGGGTGTAAAAAGAAAAAAGCTAAGAAATGAAAATAAGAAAAGAGAATAAGGCTAGACATCAGGAGAAGTTGGGAGAAGTTGCTCCTCCTTCAGCAGCCAGAGCAAGGTCCACCTTCCATTAAAACATAAAAATAAAATTATTTATTCCCACATTTCTTTCTTTCTTTCTTTCTTTCTTTCTTTCTTTCTTTCTTTCTTTCTTTCTTTCTTTCTTTCTTTCTTTCTTTCTTTCTTTCTTTCTTTCTTTCTTTCTTTCTTTCTTTCTTTCAATTGTATTTACCCATTTGTTTATTTATTTCCACATTTATTCATTGTCAATTTTGGGTTAGGGTTGGTCCTTCATACCAGCCCCCCGCAACTCTGCAGGGGATAGACTGATATAGATACAGTGATGGATGGATCACTTTCTGAATTTGCATCATTTTTCTGTGCAGCCAGGAGAAAGGAGGATGTAGTAGTATACAGTAAATACCTATGTAGTTTGGTGAATATATTTGAACAGGTTTTGGCAGTCTAACCGATACGGTGAATGCATTTACATTGATTTGTAAGGACAGAAGTTGGAGCCATCAGAAAATGAATTACATACCCTTATTAGAATTTGCATTGCTCAGCTTTAGTAAATGCTTATAAAAACTGAATATCAATAAGTGTAATTTGAAAGCCATTTTTTTTGTTTTACAATTATTTACACTAAGCTGAATCAAATTATTTAAACTAAATTGATTTACTCAGAAATTGTATTTCAAGTTGGGAGGTAATCTGATTAAATTTAAGAAATGCAAAATCAAATAAAACATTTTCAAAATCGCTTTCTAATGGCTGATTGCTCTAAGATGGCGCTAGTGTTTTGGCTTGCCGTTCGCCTCTATCAGTTTTTATTATTTTTTTGTGATGTTTCTGAACCTTCTAAGTCTCTATTAAAGACTCTTTATTTTGCTCTTGTGTTTAACAGATAGCTGTAGATTGGCTCCAATACACTGTTTTTCTTTAACAAATATGATTTTATATTAACTGTTTTGTCTGTCCGTTTTAATTGTTAGTATTTCCCTGCATTGTATTACTCTACTGTTAAGCACTTTGGTCAACCGTATGGCTGTTTTTTAAAGTGCTGTATAAATAAAGGTGGTATCGTAGGGTATGGAAAGAGTCACCCCTAGATTAATCTCTGTTAGATAAAAAGTACCAACTGTTGCTTGTTACAAAGATTTTCTTTTTCTTTTCTTTCTTTTCTGTTCAAAACTGTAATTATTAACTAAGGTGTACTGATCTCTTCTGCTAGGAATGGAAAGTTGTACAAGAGGTCCATAAGATGGAGGCTATACACTCTGATAGAAAAGAACTACAGCTACATATCAGACCTACGGAGTGCCTTCCTGTGTCAAAGACTTTCTGCTCCAAGATGGATGGCGCTTAGCAGACTGTCAAGAATAGAGAATTCAAGAAGACTGGAGGGCTATTCCACGAAGCGAGTTAATCTGAAAAGTCAGGATTACTTTAACCATCCCATCTTAATTTCCCAAAATTTGGTTCGACGAATGAGGCTAACCTGAAGCCCCGCTTAGTCACTATGATGACATATACTCTTGGACAAGGCTGCTCTGTTGAAGCCTAACTCTCTGTCTTATTTGAGCTTGATGAATATGATTGGACAAGCCATGTCACACTGCTGGGCTGGGATTATTCTGCTGCTGTTCCCTGCTGCTGCTCCCTCACACACACACCCTCCCATAAAATATAAAGTTATCACAGTGGTTGCAGCAGCTGCAGTTTCCTCTTTGGTAGCTAAATTATGCAATGCAATGTGGGGTTTTATCTTTTAGTTCTAATTAGATCAGTTGTTTTTTGTAAATTATTTTGAGGAATATTACTGCATTAAGTTTATTAAAGGGGGGGTATTATGTTTCTTCCGGGCACATATTACCCTTCTATAGCACACTCCAATAAAATTGTCACCTTAAGTCTTTAAAAAGTCCGTCATATATCCAAATCCACCGTAAAGAAATTTACTTCCGTATTGGATGCCTTGATTTTCGCCTGTGCCTCTCTAAGACCCTCCTACTCTTTCTGACACTCCCCCTTCAGTTACCGTGTATCATCGCAGCATCCAGGGAGTCGGGAAAAAAAACCCACAATAGACGCGCAGCTGCAGCTGGTGAGTTATAATTCCTGCACCTGGAACTCAGCTGGAGTTGTGTGAGGTGGGGAGGGGTAGGGGAGCTCTGCAGGGGCGAGGCTCTCGGCTGAGTACGTAAGGTCGGAAGAGGAGATGGGTGGAAAAGGTGGATAGGTGGGAGCAGGCATTTCACCAACCCCAAAAAATACCAGCAGAGACTCAAAGATTACTCTAACATGAGTGAATGGGTCAGAGCAACACTTCAGGTATGTTTTTAATGAGGGAAAGACAGGTTCTCAGGATGTTAAGCTTCAGAAAGTCCATTTTGCATAATACCCCCCCTTTAAGATCATCTTAATGTAACTTGCAACTGGTAACAAAATACATTTATAAAAGGAAATACTGTAAATAATGTGACTGTACATTTTGAAGGCTTGAAACTGTTCTTATTTAGTTGTTAAATATTTTTACATCCTTAAATCATGTTCTAACACATTTATCCTGTCAGCTATTTTCTGTAATGTGTTTTATGGTGGTTTTAATAATTCACAACAGACTCCAGATTATATTTCCCTACCCAATGAGGTAATATGATTTATCAACATGAATTTAGAAGATTGCCACCTAATTCATATTATTACACCATGCAGCCTCACGAGCCTTTTTATGCAGCTGGTGTTTCCCTTATTGGTTATGATGTATTTGTGATGCCCATAGGCTTGCATTAATAATTCTTTCTCAGCCTGGGAGAGTAACGCCACTCTTTCCTTTCCCTCCATTCTCACTTATCTAGCATCGATTGACAGGGGCTGATCGCTAAGCTTTTGTTGAATTAGCGGGGATCGAATCCACCTGAACTTGATTCGTGGAACCAATGAACCTAGCGTGAACTGTTAGGCTTATTGAAGCGAGGCTATTTCAAATGAGCCTCAATCTTTTGAGCTTGCTTCGTGGAACAACCCTCTGGAGTTTTATTAGTTTTGCTGGCCTCAACAACCCAAGAGCTATTTTAGAAGCAAATACGATGTATGGTTGTGATTAGGTTGTTTTTACAGTCCTGAATCCACCACCCACAGACTAGACTCTGCTGTGTTTCAGCATGGGCTGACCTTCCATCCATCACTGACCAAATAGATCAGCTATGAGCAAATAGTTTTAGTTATGTTCTAATTTAAGTTATGTTCTTAAGTTATGTGACCCAAAATATCTTTAATAAAAAAAGTTACATATTATGGTTGTCATTATTCAGAGTGTAGAGGGAAGGTAAGATAAACTGTTAATGCAGAAGGACACTATCAGGCAGTTATTTGAACTAAACAAATATTTATTGCCTATCTACAGTATTATTAAACATTTCCTTTCTACATCTGGTGAGTGTCTCCCAGCAGTTTGTGTAGATACATCAGGTGGGTTGTCCTACAGCTGGGAGGTCTGATGAAGGGGCACCATATATCAAATATACCAGGTCAGCATCAGACTGGGGTCATGGGTCAAGCTGAGTGCCAGTGAATGACTGTAAATTCAGCAACTGAATCCTGGCCTGTAAAGAAACAGGAACACTAAAGAACAGTTCTACTTTACTTGGAACCATTATATGTTTACAGTGCATGCCATGTTACAAGCCACTGACCTAACTATTCAGATACTCTTTTTAACTTTGTCAGAGGCAAGATATATTTTAAAAAGAATGAAATAATAAATACCTACAAATCAGTAATCCTCTAGGCTTGTAGTTCTTAAACTCTTTGGATGTCTTCTTCGTCGAGACTCCCTGGCTGATAACTATGCCCTGCCTCCTCCTCAGTGGTCCTCCAACCTTTAGCTAGGATTTTCTTCTGGATGTGGATTGATCTGAAGTATATTCGAAATAAGAGCCAGAAAGGCTTTTGTCATTGAAGTTCCAAATATATAAAAATGGTTTAGAATACAGCTAAACCAAAACATAGCTACATATATTGTTAGCCTACTTTGGCTACTAGGCTTCTAGCTTGTCATCAGTCTAACTCCAATCAGCTGTTCTTGATAGCCCAAGATTACTTTGAACACAAATCAAAATAACAGCAGAAAGTCTAACTTGTATTGTAATATACAAATAAATATTACTTTAAACAACAATCACATTCGTTGTTTAGGTTAATAATGTCAGATTTTTCATTACCTCTCCACTGTCGCTACATGCTTGCTTAGTATGAGGGATTGCTGTGGCTAGAGTCTGCAACGGAGCGCAACTGCCATTCAATGACTCGATGCAATCTGCTGGGATTCCTTATATAGAAACTAGCTAAACTTTTAAACTGATTGGAATGTTTGTATTGAAATGACTTTTCTTGTAAAGTGCCTTGAGATGTCATCTGTTGTGAATCAGCGCTATAAAAATAAACTGAATTGAATTGAATAGATGTTTTTCAACTGAAAGAATACCTAACAAATGATGAAGCAGTGTAATGCAACTGTCAAGCTGTACAAATCTGCTAATAGCAGTACAAAACCTCTGAGTTGTTTTATGATCCTTAAACATAAAGGTAATTACTGGCTTATTTATTGCATCACTGCTCTGTCTACAAACTACTTAGGATAAAAATGCATGTAAGGTGGTGATTACTCACATCTACTTTTGTCCAATAAATTACAGAACTTATATTTCATGTTTTGATTGGAGTGGTGTGTAGTTTAGAAATTACACAATCGTTTATTTACTTAGTTTTACTTTTTGTTTATTTTGTATTGGGCTTTGCTTCTTTACAGTTTTTATGATTTTAAAGAATCAGACTGTTCTGTAAATATCTTTATGCCCTTTTATTTTACAAATAAAAAGGGTTTTCTGATGTTAGCCACCTTCCGTTAGCGTAGAAACTTTAAACACTACCCAAATTTAGCTTCGCTGTCTACTGTAACTTGCCTCAAGACATAACCGAGCTTGCTGTTTCCCTTTCCTGTCTTTATTTTCCATTTCTAAAGACTAAATGTTTGTCTAATAAGTGGGTAAACAACAGAATGTTCATATAGCTGCTTATTTACTCAGTATTTATCAAGTGTCAATTACTTTTCTGTACTATTAATGAATGAAATAAAACATCTGTTTCATACAATGTCTGTTAAACATCACAAACATTATTTGATCATCAAAAGTATTTATAACATTATTAACCCTATATTTTAGACCAAAACTTTAATAAGAGCAGTAATATAACATTATTCTTTATCACCAGTTCACTGCACCTTTCCTGCACATTGGAGGCCTGATCACTATCACAACTGTGAGCTGGTTGGTAGCTGGGTATGTGGTTCGCAAAGAGAGATCCAGTAAGTGTTGACCTTTATATGAACTGAAAACTGGGAAGGTTCAAACCTTCAGTTTCTTCATTGTGTTGGGAATATTTCTATGTTCTACCTGCTCTGTTAGAGATTGGATTGTGTGCTTTGTAACTGTATGGACCCTGCTGCTGTCTGCATCTGCTGATGTCTTTTTATAATTGTCTTAACTTTTTGAGGTTAATTGTTTCTATTTTAAAGAAGGTTATATCTGGCTTATTAACTGAATAAATGCTCATCAAGCAAACTGACAAATAATGAGCAAATTAAAGTATTTAAAGAGAATGACTTCGAAATCCCTTTTTTATTTATTTTTTATCCTAGATTTCCAGGTGATGGTGTTGGCGATCTACAGCCTCGTCCTCCTGGCTCTTTGCTTTGCGCCTCTTACCTTCACCTGTCCCTGCATTATGGACCGCCATGTCCTTAAACCACCACCAGTCATTATTGGCAGACGGGGAGCTCCTATGGTGAGCTGAGACAGCACCAGTTGATTGCTAAAAACTGATGAAAGCCAGTGCCATAGAGAGGCCACAGAACCTGATTACAGGGCCCTGGCTAGTGTTAAAACTGACATAATGGAACTGCTTTACATCTGTAAAAAATGAATGTGTGCATGTGTGCTTTGTTTGAAGACTGAAGATGCAGTAAAACCAAAGAACTTTACATAATGCTGATGTTGTTCAGCTTGGTACATGATGGTAATCAAATACTGATCATTATGACTGAGCTGTGTTTCCCTACTTATTTATACAGTCAGTCACAAACATCTAAATTACTTTTAGAACAAAGAATGTATTGTAAAAGAACCTTGACAAGTTGTGAGTAAACGGACAAATAACTGCAACAGCACTGAGATGCCATGCATTGTGCTTATCTTTGCTGTAGAGCTTGGGAGTGCTGAAACATTTACTAGTTAGAATCCACTGAAAACACTGTAAGATACATAATCATAAGTTTAATGACAAATGCATGTTCTCTATAGTCTCTATTTTGTTAACCTCCCCCTGATGTGTGTGCTCTGCACACTGACTGACTGTAACCCTCTTTGCTCCAGCTGGCCCCTGAAAACACCATGATGTCCTTTACCAGAGCTCTGCAGCATGGCGCTAGCTCCCTTGAAGCAGACGTCACTATCAGGTAATTAATTAAAAAATAATGACTTATTCATTTTTAATGGTTTGACTGTGCTCTGGGCTTCCATATTTGATCCTGGCTGACATGTTGGATTGTAGTTAGAGACTAATGGAAGAGATTCAGTGAAAGTGTGATTTATTAAACAAATAAATCATGTAGTACACCTGTAAATTAATTCTGATTAATGTTTATTATGAGATGTCTACACCGAAGATGAAGCAATTATGTTTTTGTCTCTTGAAGTGTGGATGGAGTTCCTTTCCTTATGAGAGACCATACCTTGAGACGGACCACAGACGTCAGGAAGGTCTTCCCCTCCAGAGAGGATGAAGATGCCTCCTTCTTTAACTGGACTGAGATTCAGTCTTTAAATGCAGGCCACTGGTTTTTGGAGGTACTGAGTTCTACTTTGACTCAAACAGCTCCCCATCTGACCTCCCAACTCTGAAACACATAATGCCCGATTAGGATAGATGTAGACACAAATGTGCAGGAACATATCAAATAAAGACTAGAGTTTATGTGTTTCTCAGTCTCAGTTGCTTTCTTCTGCTTCCAGAGTGACCCCTACTGGACACTCAAAACTCTGAGTGCGAAGGATCGCAGCAGGATAGGGAGCCTGACGATTTGCAGCTTGGTAGAGATGCTTCGTCTGGCAGCCAGGGCCAACAGCTCTGTTCTGCTAAACATCCGGAAGCCTGCACCAGAGCACCCACGCTTCCGCACCTGGCTTATGGACACACTGTGGACTCTGCAGAAAGCAGGGATTTCCCAGAAAAAGGTCACGAAGTAGAGATGGCTAGTGACCGAAACCTCACGATTTTTACCTTTATCATGCTCTTACCTGTGACCAGTCAATCTGAAATTTAAAAAATTAAGCATTTTCTGGTCAGTTAATGGACCATACCCTAGAGATGGTGACCAGAATCTTTGTTGCAAAAAGCATTGACTTCAGACTTGACATAGTAAGACAGTAAGCTGCAGAGCACAAATGATTAAATATAAGATAAAGATGTTAAATGCTCATGCTTTAGATTATGCTAATGATTTACATTTATAATCAACAGTTTTGTGTTTTAGACAGACGAATATGAGAATGTTAATTTTGGTTGGTTATAACCTGACACTTGACTTGGGAAAAATGACAACTCTGCCATACCCAAATGCTAACAGTTTGCGGTAATGACAAAACATTTCACATTAAAGTGGAAGTAAAAGGTTGTTTTTTCCAGAAGGACTATCACAGATACATTGAGGCTTCTCCTTTGCTCCTACTACCATTAATTAATAACTAGCAGCAAGGCTTAGCGCAACCAATATCATTAATACTGTTTAGTTATTGTTCTTAAAGTGAAACTGCAATTGGCTAAAAATGGTAGCGGCAGCTACAGCAACCAAATAAAAAATCAGCCTCAAAACTGATTTCTGAACAGTACATTTTTAGCTTGAAGTCATTCAAGTAATTGTCAATTAGTTGTTTCTCCCTTAGATGAGGATTTTTTTATATATACTAAATACTGTTTGGTCAGGATCTTCTGACATTCCACTTCCTTTTGCCAGGTGACATTGGCCCCTGAGACAGACAGAGGGAGGGTGCGAGGGCTTCTGCAGACCACAAATGAGAAGCTGTCAGTGGAAGAGATAAGGCACCGGGGAATTACAAGTCTGACCATCCACTACAGAAAGATCAGCTACAAAGATATTCAGTAAGAGCGAGCAGCTATTGCTTAATATATAAATATTGCCAGCTATTGCTGGTTGCTGTCAACCTATAATAAGCATAACACCTAATTACAGAAATGCTCCTACTCATTTTATTCGTAATTTTGTCAATATGCGTAATCCATGCCATTGTTTGATCTAATGTTATGCCCAGCAGTTTGTTCTCTTTTATTTGTTCCACCTATCGATAACGAATCACAGGCTTAGAAAGTTCAACTTCTTCCTCGCAAAGAAGTGTCATGGCACAGAGCAGATCAATTTTTTCTCTGGACTGGAATGTTTTTCACATTTTTATTTGTATTCATGTCTAGGCTATTGCTCTAGTCTGTTGGTTTTTATCTGATTATTGTAAAGATCACAAGACATAAAAGCAATGGAGCAAAAAGTGTTAATCCTTTAAATACACTCATTGGTTCAAAGGTAGAATGCAGTAACAGCACATCATTAGAAATGTTATCTCCAGAAGGAACTCCAGCTTACTTTGAGCATACCTCAAAGACAGTATTTTCCACAATACATTTGATTTTTCGAATTACATTTTCAAACTATTATGAACTGTGCACTACTGTAAGCATTACTATGTTCTATAGAGGAACAATTGCTGCTGCCTTGTTACAAAAAAACCTAAAATTGTAGCAGCATTCAGTTGGACAATGTTTAAATACTCAGACAGAAGCTGTAGTTAAACACTATTCATTTGGCTCAGAAACTGAGGACAGAAAGGAGTCACTGCAGAAGTTAATTTTCATGTGTAAATACAGGAGTAAACATTTCGTAAGGGCAGTCACCTAGTTAATTTAAAAATTATCTGTGGACATGGGAGGACATGTGTTCACAGAGAACACATAACATGAAACAACTGCTTTAAAAGGACATTTTCTGACCTAGTAATATTTACATACACAAACAACACTGCCTAATAAATTGTTTACTACCTGCTTAAGTTATCACTAGAAGCGTTGGCATGAGCTGTGTAAACTCCTTTTCCTTCAGCTTTGGATTGTTGGAATATTTTCCTTGTGTTACAAAGTCCAATGGCAAAAAGTATTCCCAGCCGACAGGGTGCATTTGATTAGAGAGGAGAAATGTGTCTTCGTTAACTTTGTGCTCTTGTGAAGCTCACACACATTTCCTGCATAAGAGGATGTTGAGGGAAAGGAAGAGTACTCCCTCTATCAATTTTCTGCACTGGAAAAAAGCAGGCACACATCCAATCATGGTGTTACATGGTTCACCAAAAAAATCTGTTTTCTGTTTACAGTATTAGACAGAGGTGCACTTTGGGACAATGTGGTCACATATTTAACTAATTTGTGTTTGCAAGGTTAACTGCTGTTCCTTGTGACAAGGGTTCCCAAACTATTTCTGCTGGGCCTCTCTTTGGTTTATAAAGCAAGGCAATTTTATTTGTATAGCACACTTTTAACAACAAGGTGATTTAAGGTGTTTTACATGCTTAAAATAGCAGTAAACACAGACAAAGCATATAATGTAAAAACAGCAAGAAGCACACACAAAACATGAAACATGAAAGCATTACTCAAAGGGAGCTCTAAACAGATATGTTTTTAGTTGTGATTTAAAAGAACTCAGTATTTCAGCAGCTTTGCAGTTGTCTGGAAGTTTGTTCCAGATTAGAGGAGCATAGAAACTGAAAGCTGCTTCTCCATGTTTGGTTCTAATTCTAGGGATGTTGAATAGACTGGAATTAGAGGACCTGAATGTTCTGGTGGGTTGCCATAGTAACAGTAGATCTTCAATATACTTTGGTGCTAAGCCATTTAATGATTTATAAACTAGTAAAATTATTTTGAAATCTATTCTTTGAGCTACAGGGAGCCAGTGTAAGGACTTTAGAACTAAGGTGATCCGCTCTACTTTCCTAGTTCCAGTGAGGACGCGAGCAGCAGCATTCTGGATCAGCTGCAGCTGTCTGATTGACTTTTTAGGCAGACCTGTGAAGACGCTGTTGCAGTAATCAAAGATAAACACATGGATGAGTTTTTCAAGGTCCTGTTGCGACATCAGTCCTTTTATTCTAGAAATGTTCTTCAGGTGATAGAAGGCTGACCTTGTTATTGCCTTTATGTGACCCTGGAGGTTCAGGTCTGGGTCCATTACTACACCTAAATTTCGTGCCTGATCAGCAGTTTCTATCTGTATTAACTGAAGCTGTGTGCTTGTAATGGCCTCGCAGAAAACTTTTCCACTATCCATTTAGTTAAACACCCCCACACAAGAAGTCACAGACGCCGGGATGGTTTGGATTTGTTTTCTATATGGCTGTAACAACGAATACAGTATGTTTGCGTCAATATATGAAAATATACATAAATCAGAAAGTAATGTGTAATATAAATCATAATCATGCCTCATTACATCCACATGCAATCAAAGGAAGCATTGTAAATATTTTCTTAAATCCTGAATGAACTACTCAGATTTATCATTTATATAGCTGATTATTTATCCAAACATTGTTTTATTGTAATACTTACAGGGAATGCTCTTTCTGAACTGAAAACGCACAGCTATCGACACAACAACTTGCCATCTCTGCAGTCTGAATCACACTGTTGTGCTGTCTGCACCTCATGGTCTGAACACTGACTTCCTTGTTCTCTTAAAGAGACAGCGCACATAAATGAAACCTATGGCAGAGCCAGAACACTCCCCGCCTGGTATCGTTCTAGAATTGCGCTGCTATGGGTGGCTGCATGTTGGAGTGGCTCTGTTGGCTACATATTAAGTTTTGGGTTTTTGTACATTGATTGGTTCCTCTTTTTTCTTGAAGAACATTGCATTTTTTTACCTGTATACTTTCTAGTTTTTGGTGCTGTGAAGCTGGAAGGATTTTTGCTGTAAATTTGTCTCTTTTGGATAACTTGTTATGATGCGTAACCATGGCAACAATGTGGTTTACAGCTGATGGAGCAGCTGATTAACATCGCAAAAGCTAAAATAATACCGCAACTGAAGCCACAAATCCTTGATGAGTTGACAAGGAGGAGACGTGGATGCAGAGCAGGAGCGAAAAGGAGACAGAGAAAGAGGAAGTTCAAGCCATCTCGTCCATCGATCATAATGGGCAACGTGAGATCACTGGCTAACAAAATGGATGAACTCCAAGCCCTTACAAGCAGCTTTCCTGTTACACCTCGGATGTTTTATCCTTCACCTCAGCCATGGACTCTTCTGATTCCACAAGTTTGACTTCAACCAAGTCACGAAATGCTGCTACCCTCTTTGCTTCCCCCTCCCACTTGTCTGTCTCCAAAAGTAAGGGGAAGAGGCAGCTGAAGAAACTGAACCAGATCAAGGCTGCAGGTCCAGATGGCGTCAGCCCCAGAGTCCTGAGGGCCTGTGCACAGCAGCTCTGTGGGATTCTGCAGCACCTCTTTAACCTTAGCCTAACTCAGGAGAAGGCTGACTATAGACCTGTTGCCCTGACATTCCACATCATGAAGGTCCTGGAGAGACTCCTGTTGGCACCCCTGAGTAAGCAAACAAGAACGTATCAGGACCCGCTGCAGTTTGCTTATCACCGTGGAGTTGGAGTTGAAGATCCCATCATTCACCTGCTTCAACCAACCCACTGTCATCTGGACAAAGCAGGCAGCCCTGTGAGGATCATGTTCTTTGATTTCTCCAGTGCATTTAACACAATTCAGCCGGATTTGCTTTGTCAGAAACTTCTGAAGACACAGGTGGAGCCCTTAACAATAGCCTGGATCAATGACTACCTGACCAACAGACCACAGTTTGTGAGACAGAAGAATTGTGTGTCAAACCAGGTGGTCAGCAGCACAGGAGCACCACAGGGGACCGTACCCTCACCATTTCTTTTCACTCTGTACACCTCAGACTTCCAGTACAAATCAGAGACCTGTCATCTGCAGAAATACTCAGATGACTCTGCAATTGTCGGGTGGATCACAGATGGACAAGAAGCTGCATGCAGATCACTGGTGGACCGCTTTCTGACATGGTGTGGAAATTTCTGACATGGTGTGGAAACAATCATCTTACCTTGAATGTGAACAAAACAAAGGAGATGATTGTAGATTTCAGAAGAAACAGGGATAAGTCAAACACTGTTTCCATTGTTGGGACTCCATTTTCGTCAAATGAACTGAACAGACTATTGGACCGCTAAAAGCCATTTTTCATAGATGGACTGATTAGACCACATTTCCCAGCAATTCTAGCGGTGACACACCCAACACACTCCTATTGGTCCGTGGCCACCAATGGTGACATCAACGATGACATCACGGCCAAAGGGCTATAACAGTGGTAGTGGCGGCTATTTTCAAACTGTTCTCAGCAGAGGTTCTTAGCAGAAACTCCTGCTACACAGAGGACATCTCACCGATGAAGATTATCTTTTGTTCTGACCCGGTGGACCGGGAAGAACCCTCATTTCAAAGCTTCGAAGTGCCCTTGCTGTTTGCGTATCTGGTTTGGGCGATATCCGGACTGTTCCAAGACAGTTCGTTTTGACGTCGACCTGGAGGCTATCCAGCCTACAGTTGGGACACAGTCCTAAAATCTTGCGCAGGTTTCTAACTCTTCCTTTTCTTGCTAAACTACGGACAGATTTTGCTCTCCTCTTCATGGACCAGACTTCCCTCAACGCAAAGTAGGACTGAACAGGTTCATTTATGCTAATCTGGTGTCTGGGCCGAGTTAAGTAGAGAAAATAGAGTTTTTAACGAGTTAGATCTCATTCATTGTTTGTTTAAAGTGGGGTTTTTTTAAGTGCTGAACATGTGGCTCATTTGTCGTTTCCGCACACATTAGTTTGAGCTGCATTTGCTGTGTTTGAAACTGTTTTATCCTGAGCGGATCCCTCTCTCTCTCTCTCTCTCTCTCTCTCTCTCTCTCTCTCTCTCTCTCTCTCTCTCTCTCTCTCTCTCTCACTCTCTCTTTCTCTCTCGCTCTCTCTTTCTCTCTCGCTCTCTCTCTCTCTCTGTCTGTATCTCTCTCTCTGTCTCTCTCTTCCTCACTCTTTCTTGCTGTCTGATCACCTGCAGAGTCGGGCTCGGTCCGACCTGCTATAACTGGTCTGATAGCCGAAAGGTTAACCTCATTGTTCCTTAGTCTGTTAGCTAAAGCAGAGGCCTTCCACATGGACACTTCACCCCATGTGCTCTGTCCAATATAGCACAGAGCTGGCTCTTTGTCTCCTTACACTCCATGTGGAGTTCTCCATCTTGACACAGAACTGGTTTTATGACTCTTTGTCTCCTTTTACTATCTGTGACTTGAGTACCCTGGAGTGAGGGCCACCACACCTCCCCTCCCCTACGAAAGGGGGAGCTGTCTGTTTGTG
Source organism: Valencia hispanica (assembly GCA_963556495.2). Taxonomy (NCBI): domain Eukaryota; kingdom Metazoa; phylum Chordata; class Actinopteri; order Cyprinodontiformes; family Valenciidae; genus Valencia; species Valencia hispanica. Next base: position 50,577,451 of record OY747715.1, on the reverse strand, counting down.
TGTGTTAATTGTGTTTAAGTCTCACATATTGTTTTCTAAGATCTGTAGTAGTTAGCTGCATGCTTTAGAAATGTTTTGGCTGTAAGGTTGATCTATTTTCTTAATAAATTCCCCTTAGCTTAAAGAGACAGAGCAGAACAATTTGGCTATTGATATTCCTGGAATCCAGTTGGTGCCCCCAAACTTGGTAATTTTTACATAAAATTATTTATCTTATTAATAATTGCCATAAGCAAATATTTACAATTATTCATAGCCAAAACTTACCTGTCTGTGGCATGACACCATCATGGGAGAAGAAGTGCAGGTGGTTGAGGAGTATAAATACCTCGGAGTTCACTTTGTCAACAGACTGAAGTGGAGACTGAACAGTGAAACCATCTACAAGAAGGGACAGAGCAGACTGTACATCTTGAGGAAGCTTAGGTCCTTCAAGGTTTGCAGCAAGATGCTGCAGATCTTCTACGAGTCTATTGAGGAAAGTGTAATCTCTTCAGCCATCATCTGTTGGGGTAGCAGCATCAGAGCAAGGGATTTAAAAAGGCTAAAAAACCTGATAAAGAAGGCTGGTTTTGTTCTGGGGACAACTGTGGAACCTCTGGAGATGATGATGCAAAGAAGGATTCTTCATAAAATCAAAACAATTATGGACCACCCTGAGCATCCTCTTCATCAGACTGTCATACAACAACAGAGCGTCTTCAGTTGGAGGCTTCTTCAGTTTCGCTGCAATAGAGACCGCTATCGGAAATCCTTCCTGTCCATAGCCATCATTATCTACAACAACTCCTTAAAGAATTAATTACATGAGCTATACCAACACTTATTTCCCTCTGGGATCAATAAAATATTTTTGAGTTCGAATTTGAATTGAATTTGTTATAGATACCACAATGAACAAACTTAAACCTCCCTGGATAACAGATAACAGTCCCTTGGTTAGCAACTTTAACCTCAGCTTTCCTTGGTATCCCATCTTCACTGGGAACTGTCCTGACAATGACTCTCATCGGCCATTCGTTTCTTCTTGTTTGTTTGTCCTTAAGAAGAACTACATCCCCTTCTTTGATGTCAGTCTTTTTGTGATGCCATTTTTGACGAGATTGGAGGCTGCTGAGATACTCCTTTTGCCACTTGCTTCAAAAGTTGTAAGCTAGGAACTGAACACGCTTTTAAGCATCTCTTTCCAGCTGATGTTGTCGCAGATTGGAGGAACAGCATGTGTTTTTGCGTGAGAAGCATGGTAGGGCACAAAATAAGTGGATGCTCTGTGTCAGATGAGACTGGTATTGGTGGGCGGGCTTTTTTTATGGCAGTTCATGGGTGAGCTGGGCACGACCAGCTTGCAGCAACATGTTGTCCAGAATATGCCTTGCTATTCCCATACTCCCCACCTATGGGATGAATGGGGTGGGTTGAAAATCCATGTGCACGTGTGTTCCTGTAAATATTCTTGAACCTTGTCCCTTTGGTGGTGATGATGCGGTTTCTTTGTGAGCACCAACACAATTAGTGCCGCAGTCGGAACGCAATTGTTTTATAGAAGAACCGCCTCGGTGCATTGATAAAACTCGATGTGATCATCTACTCCACAACTTCAATATGAACAGCCTTTGAGCTTAAGCACGTAAAGAGTACTGCCCATCGTTTGCTGTTAGCCTGTCCCCCTCTTGTACGCCTTGTAAATACTTCCCATGGGCCAAGAATGTCCACTCCCACATAAGGAAAGGGAGGCTCTACCTGGAGTCCCTTTACTGGCAGGTCGCTCATTAACTGCTCCTCAAACTTTCCTCTCAGTTTTTTGCATGTGACACATGTTGAGGCTATGGCCTTTGACTGAACGAACTGCATCTTCAGCATCCTTTCACTGAACGAACTGCATCTCTCAGCATCCTTTCACTGAACATACTGCATCTCCCAGCATCCGTTGCGCTGCCCTCAACCCATTCTCATTGGTCTGTGGCCAGTGATGACATCACAGAGTTGATAAAGGGCAGCGCGAAGATTGAAATCTTTGTCTTTTGGTTCCCCAGCAGTGCCGCAAAGAGACGCTTTAATCCATTGCTAGCATTTTTCCCTTTTTCGTTCAAACCTGCTGGACCAGGAAGAACTTCCGTTTTAGGCTTCGAAGTGAATCGGCCGAGCAAACAGACTTTCCTGTATGTGCAACCAGGGAATCCGCTGGCCTCTGAGCTCTGTTTAAACCGGCCTGAGTCTCTCACCGCCTAAAGTCGGACGTCCGCTTTTCCGACCTCGGCTTTTGCGCAAACTGATCCCTTTAAACTGGACACTTTCTACGTTCTTTCCACGTTTTATTATTTGACTTTGGTTGCAACCAGAAGCAGTATATTATATTGTATTATTTCCCGGCTTGTTTTATTGTCCGCTGCGGTCGGCGCGTGTCTGTTTAGACAGGTCGCGTGGCCTCAGTTGATCCCCTTTCTCCGTCGCCCCCGTTTCCTTTGTCCAAGCCACCATTGCTAATGAAACTAGCCCTTCTTGAATCAACACGCAGTCTTCCTTTGTCTCCCTTTGTGAACCGATCGCGCCAATTGATAAGGCTTGAGTTATTTATCGCATTGAGGGGGTGAGCTGAACCCCCCCTCATTGGCTCGCTGTCTCCCACACACACACACACGCCCCCTTCCCTCGACTTTAACTTTGTTTTATATTTTTGCATGCGTTAGAATAGATGGAAATTATGAATGAAATGTAATCTGTAAGGTTGACCTATTTCATTAATAAATTCCCTTAAGTAACGAGAGGTTTCCTGTGCTATTTCAGTGTGTGCTGTGAAGTTTGTTTTAGCCCCGCGGACGAACTCCGCCTTTACAGAGAGAGACTGACTGTCTGGTTTAATTAAAATTATCCCATTTATGAGATTGGTGCCCCTATATCTTTAATAAACAGGTTAAACTCGAACGTCATCAATAATTATATTAATATTAAATTATTGATTATAATTATTGATGCTCAGAATTCCAGACAACAACTTTTTATAATTAATAGTTACAACACACACTTGCTTATCACCTTGCCAATGCATCTTTTTGCACCTACCATCCAGAGGCCACTTTCTCTGACTGCCCCTTCAGTAAAATGCCTCCCCTGGTGGTTAACGCTTTTATGGCAATGTCTCACAAGGAGGTTGGTTATGTGGTTGTTGCCTGGTAGGATGATAGGATGTGTTTCTTTTGTCCCTAAGCCTGAGCGAGTAATGGGACCACCGACTATCAATAGGCCATCATTTCCAATGATGGGGTTTAGCTTGATAAGCGTGCTGTGTTTGGGAAGTTTTTGTTTTGCAACAATACAATTAATCTCTTTTGCATATGTGAATGTTGTAATATTGTAATATATGTTGAATATTTTTGATTAATATGTTTTCAGCCTTCTCTATTAGTTCACATGTGATAGCTGTTCTACACATATGCCATCCAGTACAGTCTTTATTTGTTGTTGGAAGGGAGAAGCATTGTACTATGTGAATCAGGTTTACTACAGTTCTAGTCAGGGATTTCCACAAGGAAAAATTTTCCCAGCGTTTTGTGCCTAACATAGTTTTTGTGATATTTTTGCAGAGTGTTTCTACCTCTGGACGCACCTCTGCATCAGTGTCTGGATCCAGTGGCTCATACTCATGTTGCTCTGGCTGGATGTCTGAAGAGCACTTTAGGAAGACTAGCCCTTTAAGCCATGTTATATTTCGCAACTCTGAGGCTGGAAGAGAGCGTGAGCCATGGTCAGTGGGGTTTTGATCTGTTGTGACGAAGTGCCGTTGCTCAGGTGTTGTTGACTCTCTGATGCGTCTGACACGGTTGCTTACATGAACGTAAAAGCGCCTTGACTGGTTGCTGATGTAGCCCAAGACTACTTTCCTATCCTTGTAGAAGCTGATTTTGTCTTATTTGATGATCAATCTCCTCACTTATCACTTCTGCCATTTCCACAGCCTTTACTTTGTTTACTTTTGTTTACTTTTAAGGCCAGGCTTAAAATTTTCCTTTTTGATAAAGCTTATAGTTAGAGTGGCTTAGGTCATCCTGAGCTAGCTCTGTAGTTATGCTGCTATAGGCTTAGACTGCTGGAGGACAGACTTACCAATTTTCTTCACTCTGCTACTTCCTTTTCTACTACTACTCTCCAGTTGTATTACAGTACATTCTGCTATTTCGACTGTTAACTTTGTGTTTTCTCAGTGTTTTTCTCTCCATAGAAGATATACCTGGTCTGGTATCTTGCTTGGCTGCAATGCCCTGTTGGACGGGGGGCATCGACTGGGATGATGCTCCCTGTGGCTGAACATCCACTGTGTCCTGTTATCAACTTTTTACTTTCTGTAACATAGAAAGTACTCTTATATCGGATCTTCTGTTCCTTCTGTGTCTCTGCTCTGTCTTCTCAAACCCCCAGACGGTCGTGGCAGATGGCCACTCCTACTGAGCCTGGTTCTGTTGGAGGTTTCTTCCTATTAAAGGGGAGTGAATCCCACTCTGTTGTAAGCTGTGAAAGTTCTCTCAAGAGGAGACGTCTTTTAATGATGACTGGGGACAAGAATCCCAGCGGGTCAAATACACCATTTACTGTTGAAAAGACCCCTCTGCGTGTGTAAGGTTTGTGTGTTTGGGGAATATGAAAGGTGAAATAGTCTGACATTATATTCCACTTTATGCCAAGACTCCGTTGATCGGGAAGGTCATCCTTAAACAGGTCCAGATCCTGGAGATGTTTTGCACGGTCCTTCACGGGAAAAGCATCCAGCACTTCAACTTTGTTGGACGCTATTTTGAGAAGCCTGAGATTTGATGCAGAAAGCATTTCTGGTGTTCTTTTGAGTAGATCAATAGCGTTTTGCTCTGTGGGAACAGACTTCAAGGCGTCATCTAGAGAAAAATCTCTGTCCACTAACTGACGCACATCTGCTCTTAGGGCTGGGCGATATGGCCTAAAAATAAAATCTCTGATTTTTTTACACCAAATCCGATTTCCGATTTTAATCAATTTTTTTCCTTCTGCCTTTACTTTCTTAAACAGAAATAACAAACAACAGAATCTATTTTTTGAAACTCTTATTTTAATATCTCCTTTGGGAGTCTACCTGAATTAAAAGTTGTGTGCAAAGTTGGTAGCACATACCTGGCATCCAAAGTTTTCGGTAGGTAAATAAAACCACGCCTTTTCCACTGCATAAACAGGCACCATATCTTTGGCAATATAAATTGTGATGGCATCTGTGATTGCTTTCCACTGGACACCTGTCTTATCATAAGGGACACAGTGTGAAAATGATTCCCCTATGGCTGTTTTGTGTGCTGCTGCTTGCTTGAGCATCTCGTAGAGAGCAGCACTTCTCCCACTCGACAGAGTCCCTCTGTTTCAGGTGTTGAAACAAATTCGTCGTACTCCCACCTTTGGTAGCAACAGCCATCAAACAGATTTTGATTTCCATATAATTGAAGAAACTGTCCCTTTTTTTGGGAACAAGCTCGTCTTTGCTAGTTGCCATTTTGACGTCTAGGCGTTGCGAGAGATGGACTGGCTGACCTTGCTCCAAACTACGGAAGCCCAAGACAGCAGGTGTGGTGTGTGTGTATGTATGTGTGTGGTAAATCTCGATTTTCCCAAAAATAAATCTTCTTAAACTGCAAATTCAAATTAATCGATAAAATAGTTTTATCTCCCAGCCCTATCTGCTCCGTATTTTTCCTCACCTTGCTGTGCTGCCCTCCTTAGACCATAAGTGACAACTGCAGGGGAGGGGCTGTTGCCAAAGACATGGATGCACATTCTGTTGTCCACTATCTCATTTTTTGCATGTTGTCTTTGTGCCACACAAATCTCAAAACATCCCTAACGTCCTCTTGCACCAGAAAGCAATAAAACATCTGCTGAATGTCTGCGGTTATTGCAACTTTGTTTTCTAAATCTCACTAATACACCCAATAGACAGTTGTTTAAGTTAGGCCCTGAAAGCAGCAGATCGATAAGTGACATGTCTTCAAACCATGCACTGGAGTCAAACACTACTCTTATCTGTGATCTCTTCTGCGGATGGTAAACTCCGAAAAAAGATAAATACCAGTACTCTTTGTTCTCCTGTACTGGGGGTGCAACCTCAGCATGTCCATTATCCAACATCTTCTGCATAAAGTCTATGAGGTGGGACTGCTTTTCAGGGTTTTTGCTGAGTGTGCGTGGCAATGATTTGAGGCGACTGATAGCTTAATGGCGGTTGTTTAGCAGTATTTATCTTGACTGACGAAAGGGTAGTGGGGCCACCCACTCATTGTCCATGATTTTGAGGTATAACAAATCCTCCATTGAGGATGCAAGCTTGTTGTCATTTTTAGTCTGGGAGAAAACATCATTTCCCAAGCCTATACTGGCTCCATTTTGTTTCACATTTGTGCAACTGAGAGTTAGCGGTCAATCTGGAAGACTAATCTCTGTCTTGACAGTAAAGTGATTCTCACAAGGAGGAAAATAGGTGGGTCTCCCATTTGTGAGAATGTGAGTCTTAAGACTGGTAACCTTTGAGGGCTTATGAGTGCTGCCCAAGCACACATCTCCAACTATCACCCAGCCTAGATCAAGTCTCTGAGCATATGGTGTGTTGTGTGGGCCATTGATTTGACTACGGACTTTATGGACTCTTAGGATGTCCCTTCCAAGTAGTAACAAGATCTCAGCACTGTCATCTATTGGCGGTGTTCGAGGTAGCCATGACCTTGTGTGGCTGCTGGAGTGGGAATTTCCTCTCTTTTGTTTGGTATCATGTTGCATCAACATTGGTAGTTGTATTGCAGGAGCACCATCTATGGCCTCTATTACATAACCAAGCGCTTTACAACCAGCTGTGAGACCTACACCAGCACAAGTCTGCAGGGTGTACGGTGCTGCAGAGCTGTTAACTTTGAACATGTCAAAAAACTGAGCGTGCCAATGACAAGTTACTCTGGTCGTCTAACATGGTGTACATTCTTTGGCTCTTGCTGTGATCATTAGCAGGGTAGACATTGACTAGGCATTTTTTAGTACACGACTTTCCTGTAAATCCTACCTACCTCAGTGCAACTTGTAACAACTGTTTCCTCCTGCCCATCTTCTCTCTCTCCTCTCTCCCCACCATAATCTGCTGGAGGTATGGAGGACTTGGTAGGAGTGTAAGATGCATCTGGATGCAGAGCAGTAGGGTGCTTATCAGAGTCACATTCAGAACATTTAACTGCTGCTTCACAGTTATGAGCCACATGTTTGTTAAATGCACAGCATTTGTAGCATACATTGTACTGTTTAAATAGTCTCTTTGTTTCATAAAGCGGCTTCTCCTTAAAGCCTCTGCATTGCAGTAGTACATGTGGTTTGTTATGCATAGGACACCATTTCCCTGGACCGTTTGTGGAGGTAGTTGTTATGTTTGTTTTATGCACTGACATTTTTCTACAATTATTACTTTGGTTCTCTCCAAACCTGTCCTTTTTACTCCACTGATGGATAGTGACTTAATGTTAAAACTTGGGTCGTGCCTTTGCTTGTGTTTAAATAAACTGTTGAAAGAGTGGAGAAATGGTCACTTTATTTTCCTGCTTGTAGCGTGAGCCTTCCATCATCCATCTGTCTTGTAGTCCATATGGCAGCTTTTCCACGTTTGGACCAATGCCTCGTGCTGTGTCGAGATAGGATAGTCCATGCAGGTATCCTTCTTCCTTTCCTGAATTTATCTCTAACAGTAGATTACTAAGTTCTCTGAGTTTTATGTGATTTTTTTTGGCCATATTTTGGGGAACTGGTCAAGTTTTGCAAAAAGAGGGCCCTCTATGGCTTTTGACGAGCCATAGGTCTCTACTAGCCTATGCCAGATACAGGGGTGGACTGGCCATCCGGCATACCGGGCATCATCCCGGTGGGCCGTTGACCCAATGTGGGCCGGTCTGCTGTTTTTTTGTTTTTTGTTTTTTCCTCTCTCTAAATTCCCTCCAATTTGGCCGGCCATTTGGCTACAGAGGGTTAACAGTGTGTTGCCAGCATCGACACATATTATTGGTCTATGTTTGTCATCGTCAATCAATAATGGGCTGACAGCCTATGAGAGCCATGACAGTGCTGTCAATCACAACACAAACCAGGGTGGGTGGGACCTCGTGACATGGGCCGGAGTGGTGGGACGGTATGCTGCTGAGCTGAAAATGGAGAAGGGTAAGAAACGTCCCGGTGGTACTGAAAAAGTGCGGCTCAAAAAGCTGAAATCTCTGGAGGTGGAAGCTGCTAGATGTTTAAGGTTGACAGACCTATTTGGTGCCGGGGTCACCACCCCAGCAGCAGGTGCTGCTGCGTGAGGAGACACACAAGTGGAGACATCCATGGTAAGTAACGTTAGCATGGAGTTGGCTCGGCTAAATTTTGAGACGTGCCCAAAATAAAGTATAAAACGGTTTTACATTGACTGTGATGTGACCTGAATAACTGAATACTTGTGACAACATATTAGCCCAGAGTTGAAAGGCTGACTGTTGGTAGTTTATTTAGTTAAATATGCCAAATTGTGATACTTTCGGTTTTTATTGTTCAGATGATTTAGCTAAGCTAGCTAACAGCTACTAACAGCAGCGGTCTCTGGTTGCCATAGCAACAGTAAACATTAAAGTGTAACTGAACCCCATGAAAAATCCTAACTCCGCCCTCAGACAACATTTGGAAAAATTCTACAAAGTGGGCGGTGCCAGGAAGCACAGAGGGGTATGGCCAACTATGGAGGATGAGCGGAGGGGGGAACATGGGGGTGTGTTCAGGAGGACAGTGACAGCTAGCTTAATCTGACATTGAACATGGACAGTGACCTAAGCGACGTTGGCAGTTTTGCGACTGATCGATCTGATCAACATTCATCGTTTTGAACGTTAGCCTATGTTAGCATTACCACTCAGAGACTGGACTCCTCCTGTCTCCCTCTGCCTCAGGAGCACCGGGCTTGGGCGGCGCTGACTCAGCGCCCTGAGCCAGCGGATCTCCTCCGTCTTCACCGGAGGTAGAGGGAGGCTTTATGGAGCCCAGCGGCCCCGAGCCGTATCAATTCGAGCCGCTGGCTCGGGGCGCTGAGTCAACGCTGCCCGAGCCTGGCGCTGCTGCTGAGGGAGAGAGACACAGGATGTGTCCGGTCTCTGAATGGCAATGCTAACATAGGCTGATGTTCAAAACAGTATGTTAGCTATGCTAACTAAGTGCTAATGTGATAATAATGGTAACCTGAAAAACGCAATCCAAATCCAAACTCGCAACGAAGCCGGTATGTCTGACAGTTTTGTACCCAAACCCACGGGGCGTGTCTGTGAGACCATGGCTGCTGTGACACAGTCAAAGCCTGTGACGTAAAGATGTACCACTCTCCACCAATCACAAAATTAATATGCAGTAGCCACCGGTCAACCCCAAGGGGGCAGCACTAAGACCTTTTTAGACCAAAAAGTGTACAATTAAACAAGTTTACATGAAAATGTAAAAAAATCCCCAGAAACTGAAAGATTGCATTGGTAAATACCCATTTATACAGTTTAGGCAAAAAAAAGTTGTTTTGGGGTTTAGTTACTCTTTAAGGGGAGACACTACATGTGAATAGGGAAAAAAGTTAGCTTCAAGATGCCTTCATGAAACTTGACAAACTTAATCCTAGTATTAAGACAAACATCTTTTGTATTAGCAGTTTTGATATAAATTTTGTTTAGATATGCAATTGAGGTGTAATCCGGTTAAAAATGTGCTAATTTGCATATATTTGTAAACGTATCATCTCAAAATTGGTGAGAGACAGATTTAATTTTTCTCAAATTTTCTAATCGTATATGTTATCGAAAACTTTTTACAGAGGGAAATAGGTTTATTTCATTTGATTATTTCATAAATCAAAAAAGTGTGAGTAGCTCCAGAAAACTCATTTTCACCCTGTTTTATTACACAACATAGCACATATATATTTTTTAGAATGATGTATTGACAAATCGCTCTGTAATTTTTTTTTCAGCTCATAGCATAGAACAATGGTGGAAAGTTTGGTGTATATAGGTATAACTGATTTCAAGATTATTCGCTTTGAATGTTGGAAAAAACTAATTTTGAGAAAAACGAAATTAAAGATTTCCATTAGATAATTCAATGCAATGTCAAGTACAAATGACCCTCGAATCTCTCGTTTCGTATTTGTGATTAGTCATTAATTTAAACAGGCATACCATTTTTGGACATTTTTCTTTTTACTTTTTCTTTTTTTGGGACTTTTTGTTTAGACTGCTTCGCATTAACAGGCAACCGGAAACAGTGAGACAGAAAATAGAATGCCAAATCTGCTGTCGCACCCCCACTAAAATGATAAAAATAGTTGATTTTAGAGGTGTTTCAGAGTTGTAGTTTGTTTTATTCTGAAAGCCAACATGTTAAGGATGTTAAATATCCACAAATCTCAAAATTGACCAGGTCACGGAAAATCCATATTTTTGCCTATAGTGTCTTGCCTTAACATGAACTAATATGTCAAGCCACATGTGCTTTATTTGTTAACTGCTATCAAGGAATATGACTCTCATTTGTACTATAGTATGCATAAGAGGAGATGCTGCGAGATTTGTGGACTTTTATGCAGTGTCGGCTGATAATGTAGTGGGCTGCTCTGGACAGAAAATGCCAGGGCTGAATTTTTGTCCCAGTCCACCCCTGGCCAGATACGTTTTAAGAGAACAGCTGACTTACTTAAATTTACCGCTTTAATGTGCTGTGCATGTTTGGCTGATTCCGGGCCCAGTGATTTTATCAGGAGGTCAATTTCTTCTCCAACTTTGAGATCAAGATTGTAGCATTAATAAATGATGATTTCCAGGATAAATAGTTATCTGGCTTATCATCGAAATTATTGAGCTCAGACACTAACAACTGACTCTTTACTAGGCCTCTGATTCTGACAGCTGAAGGAGGAGCAGCTGCTCTCTGTCTCTCCCCAGATCCGTTCACTTAATTTTATTTTCTGTTTGCTTTTCTTGTTTTCTTTTCTTTTGTTTTCTTTTCTTAACCTTTTCTTAGTTACTTTATCTACCCAGCGTCTGGAGTTACTGTATTGGACCGGATCTCCTCTTGGATTACTTTTTAATGACTTATCAACATGGCTTTTTGCTCAGCTGAGGATTTTGAAAAACTGCTCCACAGAATTGAGGGCATTGAAACGAAGCTACATCGTCTGGAAATTAATTTTGATCTCCACGCTGATTATGCAAACGACACAACTTTACCGTTGAATACACACAGGGAACAGCCTGTCAGCCCAGTGTCACATCGGTCTAACCGTGTCACAGAGAAAACACAGGACAACACAACTCCATCAGCAAACAAACGTCTTTCTGGCAGAACTCCGCACTCTAATGAACACTGGCCAGCTTTAAAACGCACAGAATCATCAATCCCAGCCTGTTCTCCGAGGAAGAAAAAACTAAAGAAACTACAGCACAGAGAAAGCTCTGAACCCAGACCTGCCGCTTCTGCTAAAAGTAAACAAAAGAGGTTTCAGCCAAAAACAAGAGATATTTCTACACCTGGAATCCCGCTGAAAAACAGATTCGCAGCCTTGATTTCCCCGAAAGATGACGCAGCCCCCGGGACCAGTCAAAGCCACCAGGAGAAACTCAGCCGCATCAAACGGACACATAACAAAGTAAGAGCCCCCCCAGCAAAGATTGTTATCATACAAGATGGATCAATTAATGGAATTGAGGCTTTTTGTAGCAAGAATACAAAAGTTTATAGCTGCTACAAAAATTCAGTGAGAGAAATATCAGAAAAAATCCAGAACATCTTGGACCAACATCCTACTTTGGAAAAGCTCGTCATTCACGCTGGATCAGCAGATATCGCGATGAGACAATCAGAGATTCTGAAAAGAGACTTTTCTGATCTCCTACAGAGACTTGATGGACTTAACGTAAACATCATCATCAGCTGACCAGTCCCTGAAAGGAATGATGAAAGATTTAGCAGACTCCGTATGCTCCATAAATAAACAATCAGCTGAGAAGTCGTTCACATTTATTAATAATTTCAAAGTATTTGGAAGTGCTAATCATCTGTTCAAAGAAGGGATGCGTTATTTGAACTAGGCCGGAGTAAGGCTCTTAGCAAACATTTTTTCTTATCAAAATCAGAAAGCAAAACACTTTCTCCCGAAAGCTGACCTAAAGGCGCCCATGGATATCAGTGAACTAAAACAGCAAGTCATGATGACACCACAGGACCGAACAGATAAACAACCATCAGAGATTAAGTCTTCATCTTGCTGTGACTCAGCCACATCAAATAAGTCTCCTTTCAGAAACTTATGGAAGTTTCTAAATGGAGAACTCGCCTGGCACCCCCCCCCCCCGAACTTAGCATACCAGTGGTTATCAGCAGCAGGAAACATAAACCGTTAACCACACGCTCTCATATTAAACAAAATCTCAAATTGATAACCTGTCAGAAGGTTCAACTGCCCATCATCGCAATACTTAAGTTAGCTTTATTAAACATTAGATCTCTATCCGGGAAGTTTTTTCTTATCACTGAGCATAATTTAAACGCCCTTTTTTTATCAGAAACTTGGCTGAAAATAACAAAACAACTGCATTGATAGAATCTACTCCTCCAAATTACAATTCCTTAAGCGAGAGCAGAAAGCACAGATGAGGTGGAGGTGTAGCGACCATTTTTCACAACTCAATAAAAAGGTAACCCTGGGCACGTTTGATTCTTTTGAATACCTAGTCACCCAGATAAACGAGGCTAACAAAGCTATATTTCTAAGTTTATATAAACCACCAAAACTTATCTCTAACGTCTTTAATGATTTCAATGACCTTATTCTGTAATATGTATCGACTATGACCAACTAATCATCGTGGGGGATTTTAACATCCATACCGACAACCCCCAAGATAGACAAGCAAAAACATTAGATGATACTCTCCACAATTTCGGCCTGACCCAGCATGTCAAACAACCAACACACAATACAGGACACACTATGGACTTAATTATCAGCAAAGGTTTAAATATTTCCAACATCTCTGTAATTAATATTGCATTATCTGACCATTTCTGTATTTTCTTTGAAAGTACCATCTCTGCTAAATTATCCAGCCACAGTAACCCACTATAAAAAAGCGTTTTCTAGGGGACAGTTCAGTAGAAACCTTTAAACGTATTTACCCATCCACCACATCCCCCTCATCTCCCAACTAAAACTCAGTAAATAAGCTGGTAGATAATTTCCTTGCAAAAATCTCAGACATCATGGATTCCATTGCTCCAACTAAAGTGAAAGTAGTCTCAGGTAGAAAGAAGTCTCCGTGGACAAGTAATCCACTGGTACGTAGTGAAAAAAGAGAGTGTCGACGAGACGAGAGAAAATGGTGGAAAACTCGACTCCAGGTTCACTGTGAGATCTACAAAGAGAGACTGAATAGATATCAGCTAACCATAAAAGATGCTAGGGAATCGTTCTTTTCTGAAATCATCAACAGAAACATTAATAATGCACAGACTCTGTTTGCAACAGTGGAAAGACTAACTAATCCTTTAGTGACAGTAGCCCCTGAACTAAACTCTACAAGGGCCTGCAATGAATTTGCCAGCTTTTTCACTGAGAAGATTCTAACAATTAGACGTTCAATCTGTACCTCAATATCGAACCCACAACCAGTGCCATCCCCAATCAACAACAATGTAGAGAAAATGTCTGAATTCCATGAATTAAACCAGAACAGCCTTGAAAAAATCATTATCAATAAAGCTCCTCCTCCTGCTGTCTTGATATCCTACCCACAGCTTTTCTAAAGAAAGTTCTTCCTGTTATTGGTTCTGATCTTGTTCAAATAGTGAACTCATCCCTGCTATCAGGTGTCTTCCCTCAGCCTTTAAAAACAGCAGTCATTAAACCACTACTAAAGAAGAAGAATCTGGACATGTTAATGCAGAACTACAGGCCAATTTCTAATCTTCCATTCATCAGTAAGATTATTGAAAAAGCTGTGTTTCAGCAGTTAAATAGCTTCCTAACAATGACTAACCGTTTTGATGTTTTTCAGTCTGGCTTCCGTGCTCACCACAGCACCGAGACTGCCCTCGTCAAAGTATTCAATGAAAGCCGGTTTGACCTGACCTAAATTCATACAGTGTCACATAATCAGATTGGTCACCATATCATAAAGAAGAGACACATAGTAACTATCAGTATGTGAACTACACAGAACAGAACATTACAATTCTTCCACTACAGATCCATATCATATCATATGTGATAAACAAAACAACAATAACAATAATAACTGATCAAAAATTGCTCAGTTGAACCCACTAATGAGAAGGCAGGCTGTGGAAAAAAAACAACAATAATCAATGAATTTTGTGCATTACATGTTACAGTAAGTCAATTTCTGAACATACAAATGAGTTCTATACATCCTTTCTGATGACAGTTATTGGACCCGATGCAACACCACATTCAAAAAACCCACGGGCGTAAGATGATCAACCTCCAACCTATTGTCGTGTTTGTCGTCTCACGACTTCTTGGGTGAAAAAGAATGTGGCGACTCCTTTGCCCCCAAGGTAGCTATGTCTGCATCACTCGTCATCAAAACCAGGATGTCTAAGAAATAACTGCAAAATAGAGAAGAAAAAACTATTTTTAGGCAGGATCAGTCAAGTCCACCATGAATGAGTAAAATAAATTTTGCACAAATTGAAATGTATACTCTTCCCTTAAATGTGCATCCATTGTGAAAACCCCCGAACTCAAAAGATCATCAGTCACTCATTTGTCAGCTCCACAGTGACCCTTTAAAGAGGTTATGCAACAAAAAACAGATCAGTAGTAATCAATAACAATTTCAGTACTGATTCACTGCTCATAAATGAATTTATAATCTCCTCCCCTTATTCATAGATTAATATGAATAAACAAAACAATGAAATAACTGAAAAAGGAAACAATTGTTGAATAACAATGAACTGGAATTGAATAAGAAAAATAACAAATACAAAGGAAACCTAACTGAAATCCCATAAATGACCTACTAATGAAAAAAATATATATATATATAATTTGAAAAATGAAAATCAACCCTTTTTTCTCTCTGCTGCTACCTGGGATGAGACCCTGCTAAACTTTCATGGAACTGCCATGGAGGACACAAGAGAGCAGTTATAGAAAAAAAACATCAAAAAATCTAATTCACAAAGGGATTTAAATGTAATTGTCATACATCTGTAGTTCAATTACTCATATAGCTCGAGGTCGTCAAGCGTGTCCATGTCACATCCATCGACTCCATCCCCTTCATCTCGTCTTTTGGCGTCTGCATCAGGTTTGCTCACATCTGTCGACCCAGCTAGAGATTTTGCTAACATCTGATGTGTAAAAGCTCTGTCAACCAGTCTGATCACCAGACCTCTAATGCATGGAATGACACAACAACCACACACAGCGAAAACTGCAAATGCTGTAATACAAGCTCCAAGCACAGAAATAGCTAGTGATTTCCACTCATCCAATACAGAATCCAACCAATCGCTCAGACCTCCTAGATTAGTGTTTACACCAGCATTCTTAGCAAGACCCTCTTTCATGACTCTCAGGCCTTCTAAAGCTCTTGATGCACTACCATTAGTATCCGTGTTTCCCGGGATGTAGGTAACACAGATCGATCAAAATTCGATCAAATTGACTCAAACCCTGCTAGAATCTGAATCCTAGCCTAACATTCATCTGGGACCCCGCGTGGCACACCAATTGCGTCAAGGTAAACCTGCTCATCAAAGCTGCCTGGAACAGGTGCTTCTCTCCTAGACCTGTGATTTGGGGAAACTGCACTTCCCTGGAACGGATCAATTGCAATAGAGACATCATTAGCTAACATCACGTGAGCACACAAACCTCCCCAATTGGGTGGAAGAATGGATCTCAGCTTGCCGTCGCCAAAACCCAGTAAACGTCTGGTCCCGCCTGTTCCTGTTTCAAAATCCACCTATGCAGGTGAAGCTTAGAAGAACAGGTCCGGAAGACATGGTTTGTTTTCAACCGAAAACCACACCCCTTCATTTTTCTTACAACCTGCCTTCATCCAGGCTGAAATCTCAGATGAGGTGGCAAAACTTTGCACAGCAACCACATCTGTCACCTCTAGCATTTCCCAAGGAAACAATGTATCCTGCAGAGGAGTGAGCTGCACATTTCATAACGGCAATCTTGGAGGGCAACAGAATTGCCTCCAGAAGAGCAGCGACATGGGGTGCATTCAAAATGGGCTTACCATCAGACTTGAGGAATCTCCGATGCTTCCAGAGCGCCCCGAAATGATGCACAATACCTACAGCATAGCCACGGTCTGACCATACGTTAACAGCCTTGTCTTTTGCCAGCTCACAGGCCCTCGTTAAAGCCTTCAGCTCGGCAGTCTGTGCCGAGTAATTAGACGGGAGGCTTCCTGCAGACAGAATACAAGGATCAGAGCAAACAGCAAACCCCACCCGATTCTTTCCCATCGGGTCTCTGACAGCTGACCCGTCCACATAAAGTATCCAATCATGGTTCTGCAGGGGTGTGTCAGTGAAGTCAGGTCGCGGTGTACACAATACCTCTAATTCTGCCTGGCAGTCATGGGGTTCCCCGTCATTGTCAGTAGGCAGCAAACTGGCAGCATTTAGTCCCGTACACATTTTCACTGTTATATTCGGCAAATTTAACAGAATTGACGAATACCTCAACCATCTTGCTGCAGACAGGTGTGACTTTCTCTGTTCCAATAAGATAATTGCAACGTTATGTGGAACAAATACAGTGAGAGGAGAGTACATCACTATGTCTCTCGAGGCTAAAACAGCCTTTTCAGCTGCCACGACTGATCTCAGACAAGCCGGGAGCCCAGCTGCAACTGGATCAAGTTCTGGGATATTTTTCCCATGTATCAGCTCAGACAATGGCCTCTCTAATACTGCATAGTTTGGAATAAAGTTCCTACAATAGGAAGTTAAACCGAGAAAAGACATCCTTTGTTTCTTGGTGATCGGTTTAGGAATCTGCTGAACAGCTTTGATCCTTTTAGTAGACAAAGACTTTGAGCTTTTTGAGATAACGTGACCAAGAAAAGTGACCTCTGACTTCACAAACTGCGGTTTTGACAAACTAGCTTTATGTCCAAATGCATGCAAATGCTTCAACAAAGCAACAGTGTCTCTTTCACACTGTTTTTCCGACGGTGCGCACAATAACAGATCATCCACATATTGAATCAGAAGTGATCCGGGAGACAGTTCTAGTCCCTCCAAACTCTCTTTAAGTGCCATGTTAAAAATAGTAGGAGACTCGATGTACCCCTGTGGGAGGCGGGTAAACGTGTAACCTTTCCCTTCATACTCAAAAGCAAACCAGAACTGACTGTCTGGGTCTACTGGCACACCGAAGAACGCATTACTCAGATCAACAACTGAAAAATGAGTTGCTGAAGGTGGAACCTCTGACAGAATAGTAAACGGGTTCGGTGAACTGGTGGCGCGAGGAATTATTGATTCATTTGTCCGTTTCAGGTCTAAGACAAAACGCCATTCTTCACCTGTGTCTCTGACTTTTTTTACTCGAAAAATCGAACATCGGACCGGGGAATCTGTGCATCCGACAATTATAACTGGACGAAAGGATGACTTTGGTGTGATTTTGACAGGATTACAACCCTTAATTAAACCCACATCATATGAATTTTTTGCCCATAAGTCAGATGAGATCTGCTGTAGGGGAAGGGGTATCGAGGGGTTGATTTCTGCATTTTTTTTCTGTGTTTTTTTCATGTAGAAATGCGTGTGACATCATCTCCTCAGAGTTTTCAGTTAAATGACCTACTCTGGTGACCTGCACTGTGCACTGGACTGGGCGTTTAAAAAGGTGCGCAGATTTTGAATGAAAAACGGAGGTGTCGCGCTCTTTTTGCTCCCAGTCAGAAACTGACTGAGCTCGGTCAACAAGTTTTTTCGCAATTTCCCATTTCGCCCCAGCCGGTTTAGAAAGAGAAATGTGTGGATTTTTGTGAAATCGGTTAAGTGTTTGCTGTTCAGATGTGAGACAGACATTCAGTGCAGCTGAATGTGTGTCCCAAACCACGGAAGTTATGTTCAATGTGTCTGTGTCTGAGCTAAACCATGTCTGCTCATACTCCGCGTCTGGTCCTGTAGAAGTGTGCGATGTGCAATGGAAGTCTCCTTCTGGCATAAAAACAGATGCTGGACTCACCAGATTCTGTGCCCACTCAAGGAGGGATTTTGCTTTTGTACCTTCTTTCACCTTCCACTCATATTCATGTTTGAGGTCGTGAGGGCTGAATTTCACTGCCGTCAACACTGAGTCTTACTGAACTTGGATGCCTTGTGGTGATGAAAAAAGACCAATATTTAGTTTGCACATTAGGTCTCTTCCTAATAAATTTACAGGACATTGTTGAGAAATCAGAAAACCGTGTTTGAAAACTGGCCCCTCTCCCAGTTGACAGCGAAGAGGGTAGCTAAAACGTTCTTTTACCACCTGACCAGACACAGAAATAGAGAAAATATGGTTGCCGCTCATTTTTGGATGTGGTTGTAGTTCCGTAAATTTCAGAATCGAGTGCGTGGCCCCGGAATCTACCATGAATTCCACAGATGATCCTTAAATTTTTAGAGACAGAATAGGTAAGGCCTTGTATGCTTCTGAAGTGAGATGAGCATACGTACCAGTTGGTGTTTGTTGTTTCTCTAAATGTTCAATGGCTTCTGTAATCAAGTTGTGAGGGTTAGTTTTATTAGAGCAAAAAGCAGATCCTTCCTTGCAAAGAGCAGAATTTCCATTTGAAATTGCAGATTTCTTATTGTCAACAACAAGTTTTTTATCACAAAAAACATTTTGTTTATCTCTTTCAATGTGATTGGATGTGTCTGTGTGTGTTTTTGTGCATGTCAGACCTGCAGATCCATCGGTCGGCAAAATGGAGAATTCTCCTTTCTGTTCATTACTGTAACCTTTTCTTAGTCAGCTAGCCCAGCTGGCTTGGTGACGGCCTCTCCGTGTGGGTGCTGGAGCCTGCCCACATTGGTCTTGAAAATGTCCACGTCTCCCGCAGCGATAGCAACGGTCATCATCCTCTGGTGAAACTCTGCGGTTATCAGCTGACTGCGGGCGACTGTGGTGTTGCCCTCTGCGTCTTTGTCCACCTCTGAAATGACGTTGGCTTCTGGTCCTGTGGCCCTGTGTTACGGCTGTGTGCATCGTCAGAGCCGCATTATGCAAATCACTTTCTCTTTTTGTCTTTAAGTCATTTTCTCTCCTCTTCATGAGTCTCTCAGAATGCAAAACATATTTGCGCAGTTCAGAATAGTTCATTCCTTGGTCCAATCCAATATATTTATCAATCACCTCAGTCCGAAGTTCCGGAAGCAGCTGAGCCAGAATTTGATCGCACAGCATCGATTTCCCAGATCGAACCGCCCACTTCCTTTGGCTTCGTCAGCCCGCTGTGTCTCTCAAATGCTTCCTCCAGTCTGTGGAGAAAGTCATCCGCGGCCTCGTCCGGCCTTTGCTTTACAGCATATAAAACAGTCAAATTGGGCTTGGTGGGAAACTCTTTATCAATTGCTTTACACAGTTTCATGACAGCTACATAGTACTCAGCATTTGTGTCTCTTTCCTTAGCTGATGGCCATTCATCTGATGGTATCTCTTTCATGCGGATATTAGGATCAGGTAAGCTATCAGCTAATTTGCTAGCATCTGTAGCTTTCAATTTCATCTTTAGTACTCGCCTGATTTCTGCTCCCGTGGGGCGGAATGACAAACGAAATTCCTCCAGCTCCGCAGCGAAGACTTTCCCGTTCCCCACGACTTCAGGGAGGCGCCCCATTGCTTGCTCTATGTCCGTGTCCGTCCACGGCCGGAAAACCATGGTGACTCTGTGATTTCCTCCAACTTCCACCTTTGGAGCCGACAAGATATAGTTAGCAGTTTGTGGTGGGCTTACCTCAGCAAGATTTTGTTCCCCTCCTGTCCTTTCTTTTCCTCTCGTTCTGGAGGAAGGAGGAGAGCAAGATGGCAGCTTGTTTACAAATTGATTTGATGTGCGGTACTCTGGATTGGTGGGCTGTTGCTCTGGGTCATCGGTGAATGGTGAATCAGGCTGTCACTCTCGTTTGGGCTCCACCTTTTTGGATGTTCCGGCGTGTGCCTCTGGTTGTCCCTGCTGTCCATCATCTTTTTGACCCACCTCTCCTTGCTTGGGATTGGCTGCTTTTCCCTTCACTTCTTTCGTAGCCGTTGTTGTCGGTGGTGCACAGTCCAGATCCGGATCAAGCTTCGTCAATGAGAGTGGCTGTAGATCTCCACACAACTTTTCGTCTGAAACATATGGGGGAGGTCTCGGCAGGTTTTGTTTAGATCTAACCGTCTCAGGACATGAAGGTCTGACATGTTCATCTGTTGATGTGAGATCCGCTGGGGCGGATGGTTTCTGAAAATGTGTCTGCTTTTTATTGTGTTTACGTGTGGAGCGATCAGGTTTTAAAGACGTATTATCAGTTCTGCCTGTCACAGTACCGCAGCATTTTGCTTCATTCATCCAGGTCTCCCAACAACGTTTAAGCTTTTCAACCCTTTAATAGTCAGTACCCTGCACAAATATAGTGTTTTTAAGTCGTTCCCATTCTAGGTAAAAAAAATTCCCAATTTTTTCGAGTTCACACACGTCTAAACTGCCCCCGATAGGGAAGTTCCACTCAGATATTCAGAAATTTACATAGTCCAGGATTTCTGTCCCGTACTTTTCAGCCATTAAACGGCATATTTTACTGTCTGGAGGAGGATAACTTGAGTTTACAGACCCCATTTTTATGCGCTGCTATTTTTTTAGATTTTTAAACTGTAGAAATACTTTCTTTTTTGACGAAAAAAAGCTAAAAACTCACCCGCTGGTTAATTACTAGAGATTAATTAAACAGCCCCAGTTTGTTTAGAGAAGCAGAACAGTCAGCACTCTTTCTTGTTATCAAAGCACAGAAAAACACTTATTTATATTCTTTTTCGAAGCGAAAGTATATGAAAATGCTACCTCTTTTTTTTTTTCAGATTCAACAGACTAATTAATTTTTATGGAAAGAATCACTCTCACCGTTTTCCCTTCTCTCAAGGAGAGACCGGGTTTGAATTCCAGGCGGCGGTCGGTCTGAAACGAGAGGAACAAGTCCCTTCCTGCTCCTTTAAGGCTATACGGAGGTTCGAAGGCCGGGGGCTGCTCCACTCCGGGTCTTTTGTGATTTCTTGGTGGCTCTCTTCCAGTCCTTCCGCTCGCTGGGATCCACGTTGGGCGCCAAATTGTTATTGAAGTTCTTTAATAACAGAGATGAGAGAGATTCCTTCAGATTCTCTGAGGTTTTAATACAGACTTGGTTGATCAAACAAGGAGGTACAGCGTTAACAGAGGAATATGCGATACTGACCTGCCTTCCAAAACGAGACACAGGATTATATAGGTTCAGTAATCATGGCCTATCACCTATGACATTACAAACAAACCATTTCTCAGTCGGTAGGCATTTGACTCATTAGGCGTAGAAGATTTGAAATAGAAGCATAATCAATGTATGTCAGGAGGTTCTTAGATGTAACAGAGAGTTGCCATGCCAACCCAGGCTGTAAGAGTCTGAATCAGCAGGTTTGACCTGACCTAAATTCATACTGTGTCACATAATCAGATTGGTCACCATATCATAAAGAAGAGACACATAGTAACTATCAGTATGTAAACTACACAGACCAGAACATTACAATTCTTCCACTACAATGTCATATGTATGAAATGTGTTCATGCTCTCTTGCTTTTTTGATTTGCTTTTTTGATTTGTGTATCATGTGTAATGTGTGTTTCTTTTACTTTTAATTTCCAACGTTATATTCCATGTGGTTTTTTTTAATCACCAAATCATGTAAAGCACCTTAAATTACCCTGCTGTTGAAAGTGTGCTAAACAAATAAAATTGCCTTGCCTTGCCTTGCCTAGACATTTGGCAAGTCTGTTAGTGTCACTGTCATAGTATTGAGCAGGCGGGCAATACTGGGAGCAGCCAGTAGAAGGCGTTGTATAGAGGGGATTATTATGAGCCCTCTTTTGCTGGGTATTTGGTGTGAATGTCTGATTGTCCTGTGTCCCAATGATTTCTGGGGGCTGCTAGGGCCGATATCCTTTTGGGTCTGTGGACACATTTTCTTCTTCCATATCTGATTCATTGAAATGTTTTGTGTGCATGCTTTGATCTACACTACCGTTCAAAAGTTTGGGGTCACCCAAACAATTTTGTGTTTTCCATGAAAAGTCACACTTATTCACCACCATACGTTGTGAAATGAATAGAAAATAGAGTCAAGACATTGACAAGGTTAGAAATAATGATTTGTATTTGAAATAAGATTTTTTTTACATCAAACTTTGCTTTCGTCAAAGAATCCTCCATTTGCAGCAATTACAGCATTGCAGACCTTTGGCATTCTAGCTGTTAATTTGTTGAGGTAATCTGGAGAAATTGCACCCCACGCTTCTAGAAGCAGCTCCCACAATTTGGATTGGTTGGATGGGCACTTCTTGCGTACCATACGGTCAAGCTGCTCCCACAACAGCTCAATGGGGTTCAAATCTGGTGACTGCGCTGGCCACTCCATTACCGATAGAATACCAGCTGCCTGCTTCTTCTCTAAATAGTTCTTGCACAATTTGGAGGTGTGTTTTGAGTCATTGTCCTGTTGTAGGATGAAATTGGCTCCAATCAAGCGCTGTCCACTGGGTATGGCATGGCGTTGCAAAATGGAGTGATAGCCTTCCTTATTCAGAATCCCTTTTACCCTGTACAAATCTCCCACCTTACCAGCACCAAAGCAACCCCAGACCATCACATTACCTCCACCATGCTTAACAGATGGCGTCAGGCATTCTTCCAGCATCTTTTCAGTTGTTCTGCGTCTCACAAACGTTCTTCTTTGTGATCCAAACACCTCAAACTTGGATTCATCTGTCCACAACACTTTTTTCCAGTCTTCCTCTGTCCAATGTCTGTGTTCTTTTGCCCATCTTAATCTTTTTCTTTTATTGGCCAGTCTCAGATATGGCTTTTTCTTTGCCACTCTGCCCTGAAGCCCAGGATCCCGCAGCCGCCTCTTCACTGTAGATGTTGACACTGGTGTTTTGCGGGTACTATTTAAAGAAGATGCCAGTTGGGGACCTGTGAGGCGTCTGTTTCTCAAACTAGAGACTCTAATGTACTTATCTTCTTGCTCAGTTGTGCAACGCGGCCTCCCACTTCTTTTTCTACTCTGGTTAGAGCCTGTTTGTGCTGTCCTCTGAAGGGAGTAGTACACACCATTGTAGGAAATCTTCAATTTCTTAGCAATTTCTCGCATGGAATAGCCTTCATTTCTAAGAACAAGAATAGACTGTCGAGTTTCAGATGAAAGTTCTCTTTTTCTGGCCATTTTGAGCGTTTAATTGACCCCACAAATGTGATGCTCCAGAAACTCAATCTGCTCAAAGGAAGGTCAGTTTTGTAGCTTCTGTACCGAGCTAAACTGTTTTCAGATGTGTGAACATGATTGCACAAGGGTTTTCTAATCATCAATTAGCCTTCTGAGCCAATGAGCAAATACATTGTACCATTAGAACACTGGAGTGATAGTTGCTGGAAATGGGCCTCCACACACCTATGTAGATATTGCACCAAGAATAGTCATTTACCACATTAGCAATGTATAGAGTGTATTTCTTTAAAGTTAAGACTAGTTTAAAGTTATCTTCATTGAAAAGTACAGTGCTTTTCCTTCAAAAATAAGGACATTTCAATGTGACCCCAAACTTTTGAACGGTAGTGTACTTTAATGTCCTTTGCATTTATTTGACTTTGTTCTTCATCACTGGGATCACTGTGTTTTCTTACATATTCAGCTGTACGTTCATGGGCACTTTGCTTTTGGGCCAGATGAATTGGATGCTCCACTGATGTTTCCAAACTTGCAGCAGCAGCCTCCATTACTGGTGCTTCAGCAGCTACTTCTTGCTTCTAATCTATCTTTCTCCAGTTTAACCTCAATTTCTTTCTTTGCAAAGGCAGCTCTGGCCTTGGCTGCTTCTGCTTTAGCACATGCTGTCCTTGCATGTCCTTGTCCTTGCATACTTGCAGGGAATGCCCTTTCTGTACTGAAAACACACAGCTATCGACACAACAACTTGCCATCTCTGCAGTCTGAATCACACTGCTGTACTGTCTGCACCGCATTATCTGAACACTGACTGTTCAGCTGGCACATCCATCCATTGATTTGCTTGATGCATTTACTTAGGGTTTGGATGGGTTCAAAGTCCCCTGGTGACATCGTAATGTAGAGCTGAGTATCATCTGCATAGTTATGGTAGCTAATCTTATTGGTTGTGAAAATCAGGGCTAGTGGGAGCATGTAGATATTAAATAAGAGAGGGCCCCAGGATGGAGCCCTGGGGCACCCCTCATGTAATTTCTGTTCGTTCTGATTAAAAGTTTCCTGTTGAAACAAAGAAGTCCCTGTTCTTTAGGTAAGGCTCAAACCAGCCAAGTACTGTACCAGAGTCTGACCCAACTCTCCAGTCGTTCAATAGTATTTCGTGATCAACAGTGTCAAATGCTGCACTGTTTTCCAGCAGAACCAGCACTGTGTTTCTACCACAGTCTGTATGTATGTGGATCTCATTTAAAACTTTGACGAGGATAGTCTCAGTGCTGTGGTGAGCACGGAAACCAGACTGAAAAACATTAAAGCAATTGGTCATTGTTATGAAGCTATTTAACTGCTGAAATACAGCTTTTTCAATAATCTTACTGATGAATGGAAAATTTGAAATTGGCCTGTAGTTATGCATTAACTGTTGTCCAGGTTGTTCTTCTTTAGTAGTCGTTTAATAACTGATGTTTTTAAAGCCTAGGAGAAGGCACCTGACAGGAGGGATTAGTTCAATATTTTAATCAGATCAGATCCAATGACAGGGAAAACTTTCTTAAAGCTGCAGTAGGTAACTCAGAGAGGAGAGCAGACTTTGATTGAAAATTTAAACCCCTCAAAGGATACGCCAATATTTACCCTCGTTTTATCTCGGTTCGGTCAACTTCTTTCTTCTTAGCTTTTTTGTCCTCCTCTGTCATCTTCTTTTTTGTTGGCAGCGGCGGTACAGGCAGTTTCTCTTTAGGTGGCTGTTGCAGCCGGTTACGTAGCGGAGTGAGGGGCAGGTCGCGGTGTGTGTGTGAGGAGTAATAGACAGATGTCAGACACTCCTTCAGACGCTGCTTTGGCTCTGATTGGGTTTTTTCTATCGGTTGCGGTGGATTCTTGCAAATCGCAGTAATGGCTGTAGGTGTGACCAATTGAGCTGCTTTTTTTAACAGATTACAAATCTAATTTCCTACTTTCAGGACATATGGACAGTTTAAGGAAATATCACAAAAAGTTACTTTTATTCAAGTTACCTACTGCAGCTTTAAGGAAAGCTGTGGGTAGGATATCAAGACAGGAAGAGGAGGAGCTTAATTGGTTAATGATTTCTTCTAGTTTTTTTTGGGGTTTAATTCATGGAATTATGACATTTTTTCTACCATAGTGTTAGCTGGGTATAACATTGGTAGTCTATTCGGTGCTGAGGTACAGATTGACCGTCTAATTGCAAGAATCTTTTCTGTGAAAAAGCTGCAAATGCATTGCAGGCCCTGGTCGAATTTAGTTCAGGGGCTACTGGCACTGGAGGATTAGTTAGTCTTTCCACTGTTGCAAAGAGTCTATGCATTATTAATGTTTCTGTTAATGATTTTAGAGAAGAAAGATTCCCTAGCTTCTTTAACATTTAACTGATGTCTGTTCAGTCTCTCTTTGTAGATCTCACAGTGAACCTGGAGTCGAGTTTTCCGCCATTTTCTCTCGTTTCATCGACACTCCCTGTTTTCACTACGTACCAGTTGATTGCTTGTCCACGGAGACTTCTTTCTACCCGAGACAACTTTCACTTTAGTTGGAGCAACGGAATCAATGATGTCTGAAATTTTCACGAGGAAATTATCTACCAGCTTATTTACTGAGTTGGAGTTGGGAGATGAGGGGGATGTGGTGGAAGGCTAAATACTTTTGAAAGTTTCAACTGAACTGTCCCTGATAAAACGCTTTTTTACAGTTATCTCACTGTGGCTAGATATTTTAGCAGAGATGGTACTTTCAAAGAAAACAGAAATGGTCAGAGAGCGCAATCTCAATTACAGAGATGTCAGATATATTTAAACCTTTGCAGACAATTAGGTCCAGAGTGTGTTGGTTATTTGACATGGTGGGTCAGGCCGAAGTGCTGAAGAGTGTCACTTAGTGTTTTAGCAAGTTTGTCCTGGTTGTCAGTATGGATGTTGAAGTCCCCCCACATTGATTAATTGGTCATAATCGACACATACTACGGGAAGAAGAAACTGTTCATGCCCTCCTACACTGTAATGATTACTTTTTATGATTTTATTTTATTATTATTACTGTATAGCAAAATCTAACATTGCTTTCAATAATTTTTTTATGCCTGTCCGTGCACAATTGGTTTAAAACATAGAGAACTCTGAGAAGAAAAATAACTATTGTAATGGTTGTTTTCCAAAACTGAGGTCTTCAATCATCAACTTTTCAGTACCAGGTGTGATCCTGCTGTGATGTCACTTTATCTGCCAGGTCGAGGTGTGTGTTTGTGCATCACTGAATTTGGTTCATTGAACATTGCATTCAGAAATATGCCATTGTATGCAAGTTTCATTAAAAGGTTGTTTTGTGGCCAAGATCACTGCCCTCTTCCTTCCAAAAGATGCAGATCTCGTCTCGCTCTGCTAAAGACCCTGGACAGTGCTCACCTTCCCACATGACAGTTATTTGGACTCGCTGTGAAAAAGAACAACTGTCTGTCGGAGCCCATGTTCTCGCACAGTACCGCAAAAATCGGGGCTTTGACAGGTTGTGTTTTGACTGTGCCGAAGACATCGATCATTACATCATTCATCTCGGGACTCGGCTGTTTAGATGCTAGTGCATCGCGGTGTATAATGCAGTGCGTGGACTCCAATTTCAAAGGAGACGCGCTTCATGAACACCTGCTCCCCTTCTAGTTTACCAACCATAATCTTTGCCCCATCTGTGTGGATCTCTACAAAGTTCCTAATTGTGAGACAATTGTAAAAAATCGTTTTCTCGGGGACAGTTCAGTTGAAACCTTTAACCTGTTCCACCCCACAGCCCTGCCGCCGGGTCACTGTGGGGGAAGGGCGGGGAGAATGTCTGAATTTAGTTGACCTGTGGTCACTGATTGCTAAGTATGTCCTATCATTATAAACCTCAGAATCTCAACTAAAGATATATATATATATATTCTGTGACCTCCAAACTCAGAAAACCTAACAAGCAATTAAAAGAGTAGTTGTGCTATTTTGCAATTTTTACATGAACACATTCAACCGAACCTGTCGGTCACCCTGCTGAACAGAACTGAGCAAACTTTGCCTTCCCTGAAATCCAGCATCTCACAGATTCGAAAGTTGCTAGTTTCATCATGCTACATGCAAATTTCAACAAATGAGCAGCAAAATAAGCCCCAAAATACATACAGCATTCGAACAACAAGAGCATAAATTCATCCTTACCTTTGTTTTTTACTTGCTGAAAAGAATAATCCACTGTGATATGAAGAACTAAAATACCCAGTGTGCATTTAGAAAAGAAAAAGTGAAAAATACGTAATCCTTTGCCATTGTTTACTTTCCCCATGTAAACATTTGCTTTGTCCAATCTGCTCAGTTCTGATGTCAGCGTGATTCTATAGGGTGTTACGATTCCAACCATATATCAATCATCCAAGTCGGCCAATAGAACTGGAATTACAGGTCTGCGTAATTCTAAAAACAGATGTTTTGTTTAGCTCGGGGTTGCACGCTCTGCCGCAGTTGCACGCAGGTGATCAGATGAGCAGGTGAGAGTGAGAGTAAACAATTCAGCTTCGATTGTTTTGTTTCCGTTCGAAAAAAAGGTGCTTTAAGAGATGAGAATCATCACTGACGAAGCCCTGGCGATTATTTGGAATGATAGTTCATTGGAATTTTGTGTTGAGGACTCGTCATCAGAAGAGGAAAACCTATATTTTACCAGAAGAAGAGAGGTATGTCCCAACTAGCTAGTGCTAACACTTTTTCCTCTGTCAGCAATTTTATATAAATACATTCATTTTTAATGGTTTTCTAATGGTGTTCTTAGATGTTTGTATATATACAAGTTTTGTAACTATTTTTGAGAGAGAGAGAGAGAGAGAGAGAGAGAGAGAGAGAGAGAGAGAGAGAGAGAGAGAGAGAGAGAGAGAGAGAGAGAGAGAGAGAGAGAGAGAGAGAGAGAGAGAGAGAGAGAGATTAATTTATGTGTAGGTGTGTAAAGATATGTTTGTGGGTTGTATTTGTAGTTTCTATATGTATATTTTTTTCTAACTCTTTTTCTGTCATATTCTTTTAGTCACCTCGGCATTCATCCTCAGCTTACTCATCAACGTTTCACCATGGCCAAGCATACAGTGAGACACAGCTGCCTGAAAGGTATTATATATATATATATATATATATATATATATATATATATATATGCACGTATATCTATCTATATTAATGTGTGTGTAGACATTTATGTGTAGATGTGTATGCATATATTTATAATTTCTCTAATAATTTTTTCAGTTATCTTGTTTTAGTGAGGATGAAGACTAAATACCTCCAAGGCCTTTCGACTTCTGCGCAGCCAACCAAGAAGCCAAAAAAGGGGAAAGCTAAGGCAAACGGCTGTCCAATGAGGTCTGCTGACACTCCAGTGGGTGAAGATGCCACAGACCTTAGGAGGACAGCACTCCTGAGTCTTTTAGGTTCATGCCCACGAGGGCACAGGGCCCTACATACATTTGACCAAACAGCAGCATGGTCTCCCCTCTCTCTGTCTTCCAGCTCTTCTTCAGTTCATCTGTAATTTGGACAATTATCGACAATACCAATGCTACAAAAAGCTGGCAGAAAGTTCCTTTGGACTCCCGTCACTGTAACAGACTTATATGTTTTCCTATCTATCCTTATATACACCAGACTTGTAAATGTGCACCACAGGGCTGACTGCTGGAGGGGTGAGTGGCCATATAATTTTCCAATATCCCGTAACACTATGCAGAGAAACCAGTTTGAGACAATCTTGTGGTCATTGCACCTCAGCTTTGTGAACGATGATGAGGACAATGAAAAGAATTTTTTTTTTTATTACGGTCGGCTGTGCAAAGTCAGGCTACTCTACAATCATATTGTTACTGCATGCAAAGCACATTACCATCCATATAAGAACATTTGCATTGATAAGAAGAGCGGGTTGTGAACAGTTTTGTTATCCATTTCATATGTATATTTCACAGTTTTGTTGAATTTGGCATTTGAATAAATGTTCTTCAGTTGGAGTCAAGCCTAACTCTTTGTTATAGTATTATTTAATTAAGGTGATAAATATTTTATCCAAAAATATAAAATAGTTTGTTTTTAGGCATATAATTGAACTTCAATTCAATCAGTAGATCAGGAGTTGAGAAATTGAAACTTTCACTGTTTGTGCCAAATTGTGCCGAACTGTGACAAACTGCAAAAAAACTAGTTATTTTTTCACTAAAGCCTCTGTAACTTTGCTCTACTTTTTTAATTTCCTTGCGAAAATCTCAGACATCATTGCTCCAACTAAAGTGAAAGTAGTCTCGGGTAGAAAGAAGTCTCTGTGGACAAGCGATCCACTAGTACGTAGTGAAAAAAGGGAGTGTTGAAGAGCCAAGAGAAAGTGGCGGAAATCTCAACTCCAGGTTCACTGTGAGATCTACAAAGAGAGACTGAACAGACATCAGTTAAATTTAAAAGATGCTAGGGAATCTTTCTTCTCTGAAATCATTAACAGAAAAATTTATAATGCACGGACTCTGTTTGCAACAGTGGAAAGACTAACTAATCCTCCAGTGACAGTAGCCCCTGAACTAAATTCTACCAGGGCCTGCAATGAATTTGCCACGTTTTTTACTGAAAAGATTTTAACAAGCAGCACCGAACCCACTGCCAATCTTTTAACACCAATATAGAAATATTTTTCTTCATTCTGGTTTCTGTGCTCACCACAGCACTGAGACTTCCCTCGTCAAAGTTTTCAATGAAATCCACATAAAAACAGACTGTGGTAGAAACACAGTGCTGGTTCTGTTGGACCTCAGTGCAGCATTTGACACTGTTGATCAGGATATTTTATTGGAACGACTGGAGAGCTGGGTCGGACACTCTGGTACAGTGCTTGGCTGGTTTGAGTCTTACCTAAAGAACAGGAACTTCTTTGTTTCAAAAGGAAACTTTTAATCGGAACGAAAAGAAATCACATGTGGGGTGCTCCATCCTGGGGCCCCTCCTATTTAATAATGTAATATCTACATGCTCCCCTAGCCCGAATTATAACAACCAATAAGATTATCTACCATAACTATGCAGATGATACTCAGCTCCACATTACAATCAAATTAAATGACATCAAACTTTATTTATAAAGCGCTTTTCCTACAAGAATTGCATGACAAAGTGCTTTACACATTAAAATTACCCCACATAAAACTACATTCCCATCCCTCCCCCACAGATTAAAAAGCATGGTCACAGTTATTCCCCCTTCCCCCTCAACCCAACTCCCATGCACACACACAGTTAAAAGGAACAGTAAAAAAGGACATTGGGCCGAGTGCAGATGAACCATACAAGAAAAGGCCATCAGAGGAGCCATTTGCACCGGCAGCAGTACATCAACAGCAGTACATCAACAGCATCGACCGAGGCACCGACACAGGGCGCCCAGTGGAGGCAAGGCCAAGACCCCCACCTCTGCCCAAGCTCCAGCTGGAGAGCACCCAGTCAGCTACTGCCGACCACTGCTCCCGAGGCAGAGGGCTCCCACAGAGAAAACACTGGAACTGGGATTAAGATAACAAATTAAAATATAAAAATAAGTAGTAAATAAATGTGATAAGATTAAATAGTAAAACACTGATTAAATATAATCATATAAAACATGCAGAACAATTAAACAGACAATAATAAATATTAACCAGTTCAAAGCTCAGCTTAAAAGGTGAGTCTTGAGTCTGCTCTTAAAAACATGAAAGTTCTCTGCCGCTCCTGAAGCCCCCGGCCAGCCTGTGCCAGTGGTGAGGGCCATAATAATGGATAGACGCCTCACCGTGAGTGTTTGTCCTAACTATTGGGGTGACAAGGAGACGGCTGCAGAGCGCAGAGACCGCGAAGATTCATATGGTAATTGCAATTCTAAAAGATAATAAGGCCCAAGACCATTAAGACACTTAAAAACCATTAAAAGAACCTTATATCGATCCAAAAACGTACGGGGAGCCAATGCAATGAATTTAAGACAGGTGTAATGTGTTCCTGTCTCCTGGTCTTCGTCAGGACACGTGCTGCTGAATTTTGTAGAAGTTGTAAAAATGATATATTCTTTTTGGGAAGACCAGAAAGCAGGGCATTACAGTAATCAATTCTACTGGAGATAAAAGCGTCAGTGTCTCCGTGTTGGCCCGAGAGAGAATGGTGCGGACTCTGGCATTGTTCTTTAGTTGATAAAAAAACTATTTTAGTAATATTTTTTTATGTAAGGAACAAAAGTCAGCTCAGAGTCAAATATCACGCCCAGGTTCTTCACTTGTAAAGAAGGATTAAAAGACAGTGATTATAGTTTTGGTAAAGGTTTCTCTCTCTGAGCCTCAGGACCGATAACTAAAACTTCAGTTTTGTCCTGGTTGAGCTGGAGAAAGTTTTCTGCCATCCAGGATTTGATGTATAAAATGCAGTTAAAAAGTGCATCCATTGGCCGTGTGTCACCGGGAGTTATGGAGATGTACTACTATGTATCATCAGCATAACTGTGAAAGTTAACTTCATGTCTTCTGATGACACCCCTAAAAGGGAGTATATAAAGTTTAAAAAGCACTGGGCCTAAAATTGAACCCTGGGGCACACCACATGTAACCTTTTATACCTTAGAGGAGCAGGTATCTAGACTTACTATA